>JAGXJF010000867.1:0-244161 GCA_019208055.1 Stipa capillata
TTTTTCCTCCCCTCCTATCCCATCCCCGTACTCCCCATCCTACTCACCTCCATATGCTACCCAACCCTTTCCCCCCCGAACACCTATAGCGATTAGGTGCTTAGCTCCTTCAACAGCGACTCCCTCCTTCTCTGCGCATCGAGGATACGCATATACAAGCCCGGGCCAGGACTCGGACTCTCTCTCAGAAGCGAAGCAAGCAGTAGACAGCTGAGCCCCCCCCCCCCCCCCCCCCCCCCCCCCCCCCCCCCCCCCACCCCCCCCCCCCCCCCCCCCCCCCCCCCCCCCTCTTACTTTTTTTTCTTTCTTACGGCTTCCCAGTTCTGCATTTTCGTTCTTTTTTCCTCTCTGCACTGAAGCAGCAGCTAGCACCGAGAGCCCGCATCGCTTCATTCAGCAGCAACGCCTCACCTCCCAGTGAGTCTCCTCCTCCCCTCGATTTCTCGCGTGTTCATCTTGTTCCTCCGGTTGCGAATCGTTCGACGAGATACGAAATGCTGAGTCGCGCTACTCGCTACGCCATTTCTTGGTTTCTTGCTTGCGTTGCAAAGGTTCTGGTCTTGGTCGTGGTTGATCAGCTGTCGTCCTTTTCCGTGCAGGCGACCCGTTCGACGAAATGCGGCAGGGAGACGCGTGGGCGGGGACTTCCGGTGCAGGGTCGGGCGGGACGTCCGGCGGCGATGGCGGTGGCGGTGGCGGTGGGCGCCGACCGCATCAGCGACCGCTCCGGACGGCGTGTGCCACGAATCCTGTCGTCTTGAGGCATGGGAGGCGTGGTCCGCACTGAGCGCGCTCTCGACGTCGGTGAGCGCCACGTTGGGCCTCCGCGCCGCGCTCGACATCGTCCACCCTGTGCGCCTGCGACGCCCGCGCCGACCAGCGAGGTACGGCGAGTTCATCAAGAACCTGCTGCTCAGGCGGCGCGCCGTGAAACGCGCCGTTGGACACGCTCTCGGCTGCACTGGAGCCACGACGGCAACGCAGACACGTGGATCGCTTACGCTGTCAGACTGCGAGGCAAGATGATCGAGCTCTCCGGAAAGAATCACCGTGGACCACTGGAGCCGGGTACATGAGCTTCATTTCTGACAACCTCAAGATCTTGAAGCTCACCCGTGTCCCGCTGGATGGCCTCACCCTGCACGCAGCTCTGTTCTAGGTCCACTTCTGTGGAAGAACTAGAGCTCAGAAATTGTGACATACTTGGCTCGGAGATTCGATCAACCTTGCTCAAGCGTTTCACTATGATCAACTGCATCATCGCCAATGGCCTCGTGGTTGATGCTCCGAACCTTGTCGTGCTGCACTGCATCAGACTTTTAGTAGTGTTCCTCAGATCGAAAACTCAGGTCACTAGTGACAGCCACTATCATGCTTGATGACTCTTGCTTGGATCATCGTGTTGGTTATTATAATTGGGCACTGCAGGATCGTCTTGATGACGACGACGACAACATGATTCTTTGCATATGCTGATGCTGGTGCTGAGGACCCTGATGGTACCGATGATGGTGAATCTGATCACGAGTCTGATGATGGTGATGACTACGATGGTCCGGAGTTGTCTAAATCTGGTATAAGAAGATCAATGATGGTGAATCTGATCATGAGTATGATGATAGTGATTGACTACGTGTGGTCCTCAGTTGTATGAATCTGGTGATAGAAGGTGATGATCTTGAAGAATACAATGACCGTACTGTGGCCTGTGTTGAGATCGCAGATGAGTATTCAAGTAAGGATGGTGATGATGGTCCAGTGATTACTGTGGGGTGAGGATGGGAGCATGATATTACAATTTATGCTGGCGATGGTTATTCTTCACAGCCTCTTGACTGTTAGAACAATGGACTTGTTAGCTCATCCAGGCGAGGTACAGTTCATTCACGTTGCTGATATTATCCCCTTCTTGTTTGGTATGCTTTCTCTGCAGTCTATGGCTATAACACATGCAAATGGGCTAATAGAATAAATTAGATCATTCTCTTGGAAATTTAGTATGTAGAAGAAATTCATGCTATTTCTGCTAAGTGGTGAACTTACTAATCAATATGACTCGGTTTGGAAGTATGGAAGAAGGGTAAGATTGCTGATATTGCATTGCTGTCCACTGAAACATCATCCCTTTTTAGGTTTATATCTTAGTCTTAGTTCTCTGATGGAAGAAGGAAGTTCCTTTTACCAATAGATCAGCCAATTGGATAGGTGCCACCCAGGTAATATTGTTGTTAGCTGCTACTGGAAAAATTATACTGTCTTGTTAGTAATGCCACCCTTCCTATTCAAACTACCATGTCTGTATCCTGTTCCAGCCGAACCTAATATACTATGTGCTAGTCTTCACTGTCCTACAAAAGTTTCAATTACTACTGTCTGTGGGTGTATTGAACTTTGAACCTAACTTATGGTTTGATCTCCAACGGCATCCTAATTGTAGGACTCCTTAGAATTAGCATTTCTAATTATTTTTTTATTGTTGGTAGAACTGCCATGTGCCCTAGATGGCAGTGGATCATCAGTGCCAACTCCAATATTTATAAGAGTAGAGATAATGAACAATGCAGTTGTGTGTACAATGTGCAGGTTGTGCTGAGGAGGGAACTGAAGAAGTGCCCTATGTTCAAAAACCTGAAGACTCTTTCCCTTGGTGAATGGTGTATAGCTCCTGACTTTGATGCATTGTCAACCATACTTGAGCATTCACCCAACCTAGAGAACCTTTTTCTTCACTCAACATGGTACGTGTCATGCTCTACTTGATGAATGTCTGCGCGTGCCAATACCTTAAACCATTTCATTGTTCTGTAGAAGGCCTACGACAGCAGAGGTGGCATCAATCCAAGGGGAATCAATCCAAGGGGAAGATCATTTGCTTGCAGCAACCTGAAGATGGTCAAGATCACATGTTCAAAGGATGACACAATGGTCCATAAGTTGGCGAAATTCTTCCGCACTAACAGCATACCGCTTGAGAAGATTTTTGTCCGTCAGACTGCCAACACTCATAATGGCAAGGAGGCAGACTCTCAAGGGCGAAGCGCAAGGTGCTTCATGAAGCTGCCAGGATTTTAATGACGCTGAAGCTGAGGAAGTTACGGAAGAGCCCAGAGTGGACGAAAGGTGATAGCAACTAGGTTGATGTAAGTAATACTGTGATTGCTGTGGTTGAACTCTGCTTGTAGTTGAAGGGCCAGCTTGTTGCTGTCCCACTGTGCCAGTGAGTGTTGTGCTGAGGTAAACTGCAAAGAGGGGCACCCATTAATCAGACTCTGAACATAGAAACGGCAGAATTCTCAGGGGTACCGACATAAACTTCTTAGTATGTAAATCCATATATTTGTTCATTGTGTTGCATGGAAATGATTGACCAAAATTTATAGTGATTCTGAAAGCTTGTGGTGTCTTCTTCAGACCTCTTCGGAGGAGCAATGCATGGAGTGATTGGCACTGAATGAGCCTGGTCGTGGAATCTTACCTGAGTTTATGAATGCTGTTGATGTCTTTGTGACTATGCATGATGATTGATGACCTGAGTTTCTGAAATTTAACCGGTATATACACATCAAAGTCATGTGCGATTGTTATTACTAGATTTTCCATCAAAGATACTTTTGTCGCATTTCATTTTTTCCAATTTTTACCAACATGCAAATTGGACACATGTTTATACTGGACACCGTATCAATGTGCAAAATAACAAGCAAAACTGAACTGAGTTTGTATAATGTCTAATAATTAGTCTTGTGCTTCAGCATGCCATGAACCCAGACCTCCCCTATTCCATTTGATAGATGATGATGAACTAGACCTTTGTCGTGACCCTGCACACCACTACATGGTGTAGTATTTCCTTCTTTGATATAATACTAATAAAATCTGGCCTCATCAATAGTACACACATCAGAGTAGTACAATAGGAGCATTGCAGTGGTCTATTGATATAATACAAGTTATATTATATTTCAATAGAAGAACAAGAGTTCCAACTCGCATAAAATAATATAAGAGACATAAAACTAAACTTGTGCGAAGGTAAAGAACTGAAATAACCTAAACGTCAAAAGAGGTATTTCTACACCTATGACAACAGTCCTACACTACAACTTGCTTCACGACCGCTCGATATCCTACTCCTTGCCAAAGTCAAAGTAGTAACTGACTCCCGCTACAACTTGCTAGTGCCCCTAGTTGGATGTTTATCACCTATTTCTTTTACTTGGTGATGATGACATGGCACCCGGGTATCGTCAAGAAGAATAAAGCTAGCCCTCTGGACATAGGGTGGGCCGGGCCGATTACTCAGAGTCCGACTTCTACACGAGGGCATCTCATTGACTTGGAGTACAAGACACGGATATAAACTTCCCCGGTGAATCCGGGTGGCAGTTGTAACCAATTAGAAAACATATCTGTAAGCTGATCCGGACTCTTGTAACCCTACCCCGGCCGCTTATATAAGGCAGGAGAGGGATCCCCAGGTCGGCAAGGCTTTCATAGAGACTCACGTACTCACAAGCATACAGCATACAAGCAATACAATCCGCCAAACACAGGACGTAGGGTATTACCTCTTCTCGAGGGCCCGAACCTGCCCAAACATTGTGTTCCGTGTGCACCCATCTAGATCTGCTGTGCGTACGCTGTCTCGTATTCATTATTGCCAGATTAGAACACCGACAGTTGGCGCGCCAGGTAAGGGAGTGCGCATAGATCCATCTGAACGATCCAGATTGGTTTCTTCAACGATAACGGCGATTTCGCTCCGGGCCTAGTCATGAGCTTTGGCTCTCAAGATTCTGCCGCTGATCCAGGACAGGTTTGCCGTTTCAAAAACCTGAACTTCATCGCCGACAAGCTCGGCGAACTTCGCCTCTGCGACTCGGCTTCCAGCCAGTCGACGGAGGCTTCGTCGCCTTCCCCACTCGGACTCCCATCCGAGTCGGTGACTTCGGCGGCCAACTCCAAGCAAAAGCTAGATCTACTGCTTGAACACGGGTCTTCACCCGTCGAGCATAGATCCCAACTGATCGGCATGATTGAGTCCCTCTTATCCGTCCTCGACTAAGGCTTGGACGGTTTCGAGAGCTCAGGAAGCCATCGTCCTTCTCGGGAGGTCTTCATGGCCGATCCAAATGCATCGGAAGACGACAATGACCAGCCAATCCTCATCACGGATCAGACCCCTGAGCAACTAGACGCCACCCGGCTTCGCCTTCTTGCCAAGGAGGAGCTACTGGTCGAGCAGCAGACTATGCTCGCTCGCCAGCACGAGGAAAGGTAGCGTAATGAGGACACGCGAGATCGAGGACGCCAGGTCAACAACGTGCTCCGCATGCATGAGAGAGATGGCGTCCCGATATTTCCGCTCTCCAGTCACAACCTTGTCGCCGCCACAGCGGCGGCACATGTCATCAACATTCCCGAGGGAACTCCAGAACACGACGAGCTTCGACGGCTCCAGATCTTGATGGAAGAGGCAGCTCTCCAACAGGCCGAGTTCTCCGAGATCCGTGTAGTTTCCCCTGTGAGCACTAAGAGCAAGCGCTCTTCCCCACCAGAGAGTTCACGAGCCGTCGGAGGTCGTCGCACCAACCAAGAAGCTCGTCGTCCCACTAGGTCGGTCCATAGCCGACTTGGTGCGGACCGCGATGTGCGCGATACTCTCGAGGCTAGACAACGCGCCCGTCGCAATGCAAGGAAGGATAATCGCCCAGCCGGGTCGGTACATAGCCGACTCGGACCAGACCGCGACGTGCGAAACACCCTTGAGGCAAGACACAACGCTCGCCGCATGGGGAGAAACTACCACGACGACAATGTTGTTTTCCGTGCCACTAGCCAGCGTCGCTCTCCGACTCCACCCGGCATGGCCTATGTGGGCCCGAAGGCATTCGGTTCTCGCATCCGCAACGTCATCTTCCCGCCGCGGTTCTGAGTCACCGGTATCGACAAGTATACGGGCGAGACCCGGCCAGACATTTGGTTAGCCGATTACCACACGGCGTGCAGGACCAATGGTGGCAACGACTACGTCGCGATCCACTACTTACCTTTGTTCTTAGCGAACTCGGCCCGAGCTTGGCTCACCAGCTTGCCTCAGCGCAGCATCCAGTCGTGGACCGACCTCGAGACCCTCTTCGTAAACAATTTTCAAGACACCTACAACAGGCCTGGGAACGCATGTGGCCTCCACAGTTGTACTCAGGAGGCTGACGAGACCCTCAGAGAATACATTCAACGCTTCTCTAAAAAGAAGAACTCCCTGCCGAAAATCCGCGAAGGTGACGTCATTACCGCTTTCTCCAAGGGCGTCCGGAGCAAGGATCTCATCCACAAGATCGCACGCAAGAATCCTCAGGCTACGCGCGAGCTCTTCGATATCGCCAACAACTTCGCGACTGGTTTCTTTGAAGTTCTAAAAAATTTAGAACAATAGCAGTCTCCTAGTGTTCCAAAAGTGAAATGTCAAATAAGAGTACATCACTTGATACTTGGAGTAGAAAGAAAGACCATTGTATTGAATATATGGACTGTCGAAATACAAAAGGGAACTGCTGGTCCTCGTCAAGCCATCACTTTGATGTAAAACGGTGGAGGTATTGACCGTACTCTCCAGGGGAAGAATTGTTGGCTGATCATATCATTTTTCTTCTACCTCAGCACCAAGATCTAGAGATCACAGCCGGTCGTGCACTGGAGCCAGGTGACAGAGGTCAGTGCCGCACTTCCATAAGTTTCAACAATTTTGATTTTATTATCATCTTTTCCCAATATCATTCCCCCTGGTACCTGATACAATTAAATTCACTTCATTACTGTAATTCTCGGTGGCTTTGGAGAGTTAATGTGTTCTATTCCTCCCATGCATTACCCAATGGTTGGGAGTAAACATGATCAGCTTTCATGTGTTAAGAGTCCCTCCCTGAAAATCAGTTCAAAATCAGTTAAACAACACAACCCCTCAAGAAGAAATGGTAGAAATTGCATACTGTTCGCACGTCAAAAGTCTCTGGTATCATGAAGAGACCATACAAAATTCAGTTCTAAAGTCAATCGGAATGAGAGAACATGAAGTGGATATTGACATTTACTTACCAAAATCAAAACGAAGAAGAAATCACGGAGCCAAAGAGCACCTAAGCTATCTAAAAAGCAATGTGTATACATTGTCTCTGAAGTCCCAACTACTTTATCATCACAGATGGCACAACATCTCAAACTATTTTCTGGTAATTGCACTGACTCTCTTCATGCCATACATTATTAACAGCTATAGGGTCAGTTCACTGCGGCCGCAAGTGAAGGGAATCTCAACTGCTTCAAGAAGTTGATCTTTTGCTCTGTTTGCATGATCTCAGTCTTCTCCTGTAGCTGGTGCTCAAGCTTTGACGAAACAGTCCCCAAGTGATCAATCGCCGCTACAACCGTGTTGCAGATGTAACGCTTTGTACTGTCCAAGATTCTTCACATGAGCAAGAAATCAACGACGCAGCCATCAATTCCACGAGAAAGAAAGAATAAGAAAATGTGTTGGAGTGAGATAAGCTGGGGAGGGATAATCGAAGGTTTGCGCTTGTAACTTATTCTTGGTGTTGAGGAACGCCTTCTCGCAACGGTCCCCCGCCTGGCGCAGTTGGGACTGCGGATCCTTGAGCTCCTGCAACTCAGACGCGCCGAAACAGGCAAGGTTAGAGGCACGCATGAGACACAATTGGGTGGCACAACCGAAGAGCCACACAACTCTGAGCGCGCCGTCGAAGCTCTGGGTGCCGCCTGCGAAGCCGAGACGCGTTGACAACCTGTCGAACGGTGTGGCGGGGTTCGCGGCATGCAGGAACAAGCTGCCCCTTGCTGCACCTCGGCCGGAGAGGACAATGATGTTGCGGACGGTGCGGCGGGAGAACTAGGTCTGGCGGCGGGGAGTCACGCGTGAGGAGATGGGCCGAAGGCGGAGTGAAGCCGGAACGCCGCGTGCCCAACCAGAGAGGCGGCCTACCAGCGGCGGCGGGGACTCAGATGCGAGGAGATCGGTCGGGATAATACTGACCGTGACCAGACTAAACTACCCTTACGTAAAAAAACACCCTTAAACACCAAATGTCTAAATTACCCTGCTAATTAACGATAGATTTGAGTTAATATTACTCCTCTAAACAGCAGTAGAGTGTCCCGTAAAAGACGTACTCGCCCAACGCGGCGCTTGTTGAGAAAATCAAAGAAACCAACGCTAAAAGAAAACTCAGTTCTTTATCTTGCACTCACCTAAAAGAAACCAACGCATGCATGCAGTTCGTCCACGAGGAAGAGACAAACTCCCTTGATTAATCAACACGGCTGCCAGTCATCTGAGCCAGGGCATGTGATCTCTCGGTTAGCAAAAAGCACACGTGCATCCAACAGAGAGCGAGTCAAGTCTTGTAAAATATTAAACTCATGGCGTAGCGTGTCCAATCATTTACTCAGAAGACCGCCGGTCTCCTCCCTCCTTTTCCCTCCGCCACAGCGGGCCTCCTCCTCTTCCCCTCCACCACCGCCGGCATTCTCCCCCCTCTCTCCTCCACCACGGGCATTTCCTCCCCTCCACCACCGCCAGCCTCCTCCTCTCACCGCGACCACCACCTCCCCCTCAGATCCGGTCGCCTCCACTCAGATCCGGTCATCTCCAAGCGGGCGGCGGTCAGCAGGTGCAGCGAGATCCTCAGCACCCATGGGTCTCTCAAGTGCTGTGCAATGGTGGGATGAGTGGCAGCTCCGCGTCCTCGTCCTCAGTAGCCTCGGCATCCAATACCTCCTCGCCATTTTTGCTGGAGGGCGTAGGTTCCCCGTCCCACGCTGGTACAGATTTCTCATCTGGCTATGCTATCTAGGCAGTGATGCAGTGGCGATATACGCCCTCGCCACGCTCTTCAACCGCGAAAGGAAGGAACAGTACAAATTTGCACAAAGCAGTCGTGACCTGGAGGTGTTATGGGCGCCTATCCTACTAATCCACCTCGGCGGCCAAGTCTTCATAACCGCTTACAACCTTGAAGACAACGAGCTGTGGAGCCGGCACATTGTAACCGCGATATCTCAGGTAAGGGCTCGTGAATCTGCTTAAGTTCAGGGTTTTACTTCGCAAAAATAACAATACGCTATTAGACAATCCTCGATCATTGATATTTTTTGCTAATTACGTCAGCATCTCCTATTTTCTTGATTCTCCACTCTACTGTCTCAGATCACGGTGGCCCTCTATGTGTTTTGCAAGTCATGGTCGTCATCGGCCGATGAGAAGTTATTGATTACATCAATTATCCTTTTCATCCTCGGGATTGCCAAATGCATTGAGAAGTCCTTGTCTCTCAAGGGCGCTAGCTTCAATAGCCTAGCCAGCGATTCACATCCCGCTAAGAGGACCCCAACTACAAATACAAATAGAGAAAAGCTTAAAAAATACATAAAACAAGCAAGGGTTTTCATTCTGGCCAACGTTCCTCCTACGAAATTAAAAACAAAAGTTGAGAACATGGGACAACTCAGTTTGCCCGATAAGCTATTTGTGGACTCTGCATATCCGTATAGTGTTCGCATTGATAGCCTAAAATCCTTCTTTGTGCTTGACAACAAAACAGTTCATGACACGTTAAATAATGGGCTCGGCAACATTTTCAATCTTCTCTACACCAAATATGATACTGATCATGTCGATTCCGTGTATAAATGTAGTTCGTCCTGTTATGTATATACATGGGTGGCAACTGTGGTACTGTCAATCATGGCCATCGTCTTGTTCCACAGTAGCCACAAAAAGTCATATAGCAGTCGCGATGTCAAAATCTCACTTGTGTTGCTGTACGGCACTTTTTTGCTGGATATCTTTTCCATCTTCGCATTTCTTATGTTTTCTGGTGCCGGAGGTTGTCTTGACGTTGTTGCCCAACATAGCCTTATAGGGTTCTTTTCCCGCAACAAAAGGCATAACCGGTTTATGGATAACCAGTTCATGAATAACCGGTTCATGGAGCCTTGTCACTCATCCAGGGAAATTACAAATATCGTTCGTGGATATGTCCTAGATGGGTGGAAGAATTACATAACTGATGCTAAGAGTTACCAGGAGTTCAGCGATCTGAGGGGCCAATGGAGGCTCGAGCGCGAGGGACGTGATGGTGTACGTCTGGGTTGGAGCCTAGAGAAGCCATTCGACGAGAGCATCCTTCTCTGGCACATTTCCACGGATTTCTGCTTTCACCACAGGGGCACATCTTCAGATGATGAGTGTGCCAATCGATGCAGAGAAATCTCCAACTATATGATGCATCTGCTATTTGCTAATCCTGAGATGCTAATGCCAGGCAGCAGAAGGAATCTTGTCAGAACTGCTTATGAAGAACTCGAGGACATCCTCTTGGGTGAGGATTCATCGTTGGATGAGAAGAAACTTACGGAGAAAATAATTAATAAAGTGAAGTCTACAAAAGGTTTTCAAAAAAGTTTTATACACGACGCTTGGATGCTTGCTAAAGGGTTGAAGGATCTAGGTGATGACACAGAGATGTGGAAGGTGATCCAAGGCGTGTGGGTGGAGATGCTCTGCTTTTCTGCCAGTAGATGCCGGGGGTACTTGCATGCCCAGAGCCTTGGCTCGGGTGTGGAGTACCTCTCCTATGTATGGCTCTTGCTGGCACACGCGGGGATGGAGACATTGCCCGAGAGACTTCAGAGACCGCACAAGCTCCGGTTGTCGAAAAAGAAGATGAAGCACATTCAAAACGTAGGTGAAGATGCTGCCGCTCCATCTCCTGCCCAAGGCATGGAACTTCCCAAGGAAGAAGAAAACAATGCTGGTCCATCGGCTTCCCAAGTCTCTGAGCTTCGCAGGGAAGAAGAAACCACTGCCGCTCCATCGACTTCCCAAAGTGAAGGCACTGTCCCTGGGCTCGATGAGATTGTAGTCACACCGTAAGAACAGCTCCATTATTGTTTATCTTGTCTGCGTGCCAGTGCTACTGCTCTGGTTCTTAAGTGTCTTGTTTGCTAATTGGTGCTGTTCAGTGGCGGCGCAAGCCCATTTCTCGAGCTTGGACAAAGTCTGTTAGCTTAGACAATAATCCCATTGCTTGCTCTGTTTTCATTTAGCAAATAAACGGCCATGCAGCGTGAGCTTGTTCACGACTTGGCCGGTTGTTCTTCATCGTTTCTATTAGCCAAGTAGTTAGCGATGCCGGCTGAAAGTTATGTACTGTCTGTTCTATTTGTTGTGTACGATGGTATGCCGGCTGAAATTTATAGTGTCTGCTATATTTGGTCATGTTCTATTTTGCCATAAGGAAATTGAGGCTGTTAACAATGATTGCAGGTTCATAAAAGAAGGGTTTCTACAGAGTAGCGCCCCGATGCGCAGCAAGACTAGACTAGGCATATTTATCACAATATCAAAAAATTTGTCATTGCCTTCAGAGTAACCAACACAGTCAATGCTTAAGTTCTTCAATGTAGTAGAGGAAAATTCGGTGGCAGTGATGTCACAGTCTATCATCTCTAGATCTTCCAATGCTGGGCAGCCAGAAAAGAGCTGCTTCAGTAGACAACTGTGCAAGTATGCAATTTCAATAGAGCAGAAACTTACCATAATGCACGTGAAAATGGCTTGATATTAATTTCTGGGAGACAGATAATATTAGCACACAAGATCGTCATCATTATGCCAACTCTTGTTTTCTTCAGCCTCTCAGAATTGATTCGCGAATTTCTTTCTTTCCCAGGGGAATTTATTTCAGCAGCAGCATTTGGAAACAACTCAGGGTAGCAGTAGTTGGTATGCTGACAAGAAGAATAAAAAAACTAATAGATTCATTCCTTCGCAAAAACTGCAATGCGGAAATGGAAAAAAGCATATAGCTCACCCCTCCAAAGTGCACGAAAATCATGAAACATCCTTAGAGGTTTCTATACCACTACGCAACAGCATGACAGCTCATATAAACTGTAATTGCATGAAGCACGACACAAGTGTGTGATTTCAAGAGACTAAGATACTTAGCATGATATACCTCAAAATGGCTTGATATTGATTTCTGTGAGAGAGGTAATGTTAGCATGTAAGATCGCCACTAGGAAGCCGGCTCTTTTATCACACTGTGCACAGTGGATTTCGATCTTCTTAAGTTTTTCACAATTAAATGGTGTTTCTTTTCCTTTGCTGGGGGATTTGTCACAGCAGCAGCATTTGGAGACCACTCGAGATGATTGTTGGCACTATACTGAAAAGAATAAATAAAAATTAACTTGGTTCATAAGCAAAAACTGCAATGTAGAAATGGAAAACATATATAACTCACCCCTCCAAAGTGCAGGGAATCCTGAAAATCCTTACCTTGTACAACTTAAGAGTAAGCTTCTCCAATTTTGTTGAGTACCTCAGCATGTAGAATAGTGCTTCGCTGCCACCATGCAAACACCATTCATTGAGAGACAAAGTTGTCAAATTAGTAAATATGACTTCACAGCGTAACAATTCATTTCCCTGTAAATACTGTCAACCCTGCACGTTCAGTAGAGAAAGGCTATCAAGATGAAATACTTAATAAAAAGAGCTAGGTACTGCCACAGAACATAAAAACTGACTGCAAGCATGACAACATAAAGCATACCTCAAAATTAGGAAACAACAACTCCAAGTTCTTCGCGTTTGAAAGAGAGGTAAGAAAGTACCAACCATCAGCAAATGTAAGCCACTTCGCATCCAAGGAAATTGAAGCTGTTATCAATGATTGCACGTCCATAGGGGACTAGGCATATTTATCACGATGTGAGCAAAGTCATCATATTGGTCAGAGAGACCGTCAATGCTCAAGTTCTTCAATCTGGTGGAGGAAAATTCGGTGGCAATGATGTTACAGTATATCCTCTCTTTATCTTCCAAGGCTGGGCAGTCAGAAAAGAGCTGCTTCACGAGACCGTTGTCGACCCAAACAAGGTGAAGACGCAATCTTTTCAAGTGTGAAGTGAAGAAATGGCGATTAAAACGGAAGGTTGCAGGCCTCCCTCCAAAATAATCATACTTGTAATAATTCTCGATAATGCCCAACACCTGGACATTGCTCCTCAGGGCGTGGCGGATCCACAGGTTGGCAGTATCATGGAGATCATCAAGAGAAATGTATCCCCATCCGTCAGCGCGCAGCCAGAACGTGTCCAGAGGCGCGTGGCCACGACGCGACAGCAAGTTGTCCACGAACTCGACGAATCTCTGCTCACCGCCGAAATACACGGTGTCGACGTGGAGGCGCCGCTCGGACGCCCAGAGGTCCGCCACCTCGGCGACAGCACGCACGTGCGCACGGCGTCCCGCGCCGGCAGGAAGGACAGGACGTGGTGGAGCAGCTCGTCGGGGAGATCGCCGATCGTATCGACGTCCGCCGCCTTCGCTCTCTTGCCGGGCTCCTCCGTCATGGGCGAGGCTGGCATTCCGTCGAACATGTGGTGTGCGCGCATGACTGCTGCTACAGCGCTCCAGCACCAGAGAGGAAGTGAGGAGGAACACCAAACTCCCCAGATCAGCAGCTTTGCTCCAAGCCCCCTAAAGCCCTTGCTCAAGTAGCTCCGATCTGGCTTCCGTCTCCGGGTCGCGGCGGCCGGCGGGCGGCGGCGGAGCTCCCGGATGTCGCCGACCGCGGGGAGTTGGGGAGGCCGTCGGCCTCCGTTTCTTTCGAGTGCTGGCTTACACGCCACAGACACGTGGGTCCCAGCGGGTATGGTGATCACACCACTCATGCACGTAAGCCAGGTGAGGGCCGGGCCCAGTAGTTTTAATGGGCCCATAGTGCAGGCCCACTGGGCAGAGATAGACTTGGAAGCTGTGCTTAGCAAAACATGAGAACTGCAGACATGGTCGTTCGTAGCACCAATCCTGAAGATTTTATTTCGTATTTTCTATTAGAAGAAGTAAAAATAGTAGTTACAACGAGTGCTTTTTTTAAAAAAGTGAATAAACCCGAAGAAACCCTAAATGTCCATGTGCCGACTACTTTTAAAACACTACGCCGCTAGCTAGCGGCTTGCTGACTAATATCCCCAGAGGCCAAGGATGCGATCTCGCGGTAATTCAACCTTGCCTCGTTGAAGATCGGCTAGCGGAAGTAGTTCTTGAGCTCAAGCTTCCTGTTATTGTATGTCTCCACCGCATGCATCTCCAAAAATATGACACAGTCATGTGACACACTCAAGAACCAAGCATTAGTTGAGTGGTTAGTGGAGGTGGTTGTGACTCTTCTCCACTAGAGATCAAATCTTAAGTTTGACATCATGTGTTTCTCAATAAGACGGATTATTCTTTCAGTGATATAGCTTTTTAACAACTAAATAAGTTACAACGAAACATGAAGAAAATGAACTTGAAAATAACACCATCTTGCTCGGAATGGCTTTTATCGGTGAGAGGAAAATATTATGTCCCAAAGTTCCTAGTTGTGCTTAGCCGAAAACATAATATATTTTTTCAATTGAAATGAAAGCATCCAAGTACTGTGCAATATCCGGCAAACCGCTGCATCAGAACACTGCATTACATTGCCATCATCAGCTCATCATAACACACCAGTACTGAAAATCTGCTAGCAAAACTATAATAGTTTGCTGATATCACAGACACAAAGTAGAATACGATTCCATCTAAGAAAATCAGGTCCACAAAAATAAGGGCAACATGCGATTGACAACTAACTAGAACCTGATCTAATCCAGAGTCTCAGAAGGGCAGAGTGCCAGATCCATGCACAAGCCGCTACCTAGAAGAAGTGAATATTGTTGGAGTTTGTAAATTGCCCCTGGTACGATAAATGGTGAAAAACAAACATGACAGCGATGGAGTATTGAGAAACTTACTTCTAATACTCAAATGGATCAATAACAATTTTCGGGAGAGAGCTGGCATTGGCTATTATGATCTTCATGATATCATACACCCTTTTGTCACCCTGCGGGCAAGTAATTTGACCTTCTTAAGACATTCACAATTAAACAGCTTGCGTGTTTCCTTAGCTAATGGGTTATCCTTTTGGCCATCACAAACAGAAGCCCCAATCTGATAAGGAAAGCCGAAAAACAATTTAACAAGTTGAGAAGAAAAACTCCAATGTGATAAGAATTTTTCTCCCTTGGTTCACAGAAAAAAAAATTCCAATGTGAAAAATATCCTTACCATACTCAGATGCACAGTAAGTGATGATGGCATGGCACCCGGGTATCATCAAAAAGGATGAATCCAGCTCTCCGGCCACAGGGTGGGCCGGGCCGACTACTCGAAGTCCGACTTCTACACAGGGGCGCCTCATCAACGTGGAATACAAGATAAGGACTAATACCTGTCCGACATATCTGGAATTAGTTGTAACCCTTGGTGGTAGACCCGATCGTTTGAGGTGTCCGCCTTACCAAGGTCCTCATGGACGGCGAGAGTGGGCTTAACATCCTCTACGTCAAAACCCTTGACGACATGAAGATCCCTCGCTTCGAGATCCGGCCGACTGGTGCCCCCTTCCACGGGTGGTACCCAGCAAGATGGCGAGTCCACTCGGGTAGGTCAGCCTGTCCGTTACTTTTGGCACTCCCAACAACTTCCGGACCGAGATCCTCACCTTTGAGGTTGTCGACTTCCCAAGGTCATACCATGCCATCCTGGGGCGTCCCTGCTACGCCAAATTCATGGCTGTCCCCAGCTATGTCTATTTGAAGCTCAAAATGCCAGGTCCCACGGGGTAATCACGGTGCAAAGCAGTTTTTAGCACGCATACACGTGTGACCTGGAAAATTGCAACCTCGTCGCGGCCCAGATCGCTGAGGCCGAACTTAATGACCTCAAGTCGGCTGTGGTTGAGGAAGCACCCCCGGCCAAGAAGGCTTCAACATCGACATCTTTCTAGCCGGCGCGGGACACCAAGTCGATCCAGCTCGACCCCAAAGATCCCTCCAAGACGACGCAGATCGGGACTGCGCTCAGTGACAAATAGGAAAGCGCGCTCTCAGCTTCCTCCAGAACAATCGGGACATCTTTGCATGGACGTCTTCCGACATGCCTGGAGTTCCACGGGAGGCTGCTGAGCACTCTCTGAATGTTCGGCCAGACGCTAAGCCGGTCAAGCAGCGCTTGCGCCGTTTCGCTGTCAGGCTATAGGAGAAGAAATAGCCAAGCTCCTACCAGCTGGCTTCATTAAAGAAGTGTATCATCCCGACTGGTTAGCGAACCCAGTTCTTGTTCGCAAAAAGAATGAAAAGTGGAGGATGTGTGTTGATTATACTAGCCTTAACAAGGCATGTCCCAAAGATCCTTTCACTCTCCCCCGCATCGACCAAGTGATTGATTCCACGGCCGGGTACGAAATTTTATGTTTTCTTAACGCCTACTCGGGCTATCACCAGATTAAGATGAAGGAGGATGACGAGATCAAGACATCTTTCATCACTCCATTTGGCGCT
This sequence comes from Stipa capillata, assembly GCA_019208055.1. Classification (NCBI taxonomy): domain Eukaryota; kingdom Viridiplantae; phylum Streptophyta; class Magnoliopsida; order Poales; family Poaceae; genus Stipa; species Stipa capillata. Next base: position 16,459 of record JAGXJF010000867.1, read on the forward strand.
TTCTGCTACGTCTGCATGCCCTTCGGCTTTAAGAACGCAGGCGCTACGTACCAACGGTGCATACAGCGTTGCCTTCAGTCGCAGATCGACTGGAACGTGCAAGCCTACGTTGACGATGTGGTGATCAAGTCCCAAAAAAGAGAAGACCTCCTGAGTGACTTGGGAGAAACCTTTTCCAACCTTAGGAGACTCAGCATGAAGCTCAACCCTGAAAAATGTGTGTTCGAGGTCCCTTCGGGCAAGCTACTCGGTTTCATCGTTTCCAAACGAGGAATCGAAGTCAACCCGGAGAAGATCGACGCCATCGTCAAGATGGGCCCTCCGAAGAACCTCAAAGAGGTCTAAAGGTTGACTGGGTGCATGGCAGCTCTCAGCCGATTCATTTTCCGACTCGGCGAGAAAGCCATGCTCCTTTACAAGCTTATGAAGAAGTCGGAGACCTTCACCTGGACATCCGAGGCCCAGGACGCCCTCGACGGCTTGAAGAAGTTCTTAACCACCCCCCGGTGCTGGCGTCTCCCATGCCCAACGAACCACTGCTTCTTTATGTTGCAGCAACTACTCAGGTAGTTAGCACGGTCTTGGTTGTGGAACGCTCCGAGCCCGGCCATATCCAGAAGGTCCAGCGCCCGGTCTACTTCATCAGTGAAGTCCTGTCCGAATCCAAGGCGCGGTACCCTCAGATCCAGAAGATCATCTATGCGGTGTTCGTAACGTCACGGAAGCTAGTCTACTACTTCCAAGGACACCCCATTATGGTGGTCAGCTCCTCCCGATCTCCGATGTCATCAATAACCGCGACGCCACGGGCTGGATTGCCAAGTGAGCCATGAAACTCATGGCCTTCAGCATAGCTTATGCCCCCCGCACGGCCATCAAGTCCCAGGCTCTCACCGACTTCATGGCCGAGTGGACAGAGGTTCAATCTCCGTCCTCCGTTGTCGACCTCGAGTACTGGACACTCTACTTCGACGGCTCTCTAATGCTTCAAGGCGCGGGGGCTGGTGCCATGTGAAAGATCATCTAGGCCCTAATATAGTTTTGATGGTTAATGGCAACCTAAACTGGAATCTAATGTTTACATTGAGTGTAAGCAGAATCTATTAGGTTAGTTCGAGTGGGTTTATGAGCTAGAGCACGAGCAAAGATTCCTCCAAGAGATTGCTGCTGCATCATCTGTTACTCTTGGAGTTTGTCTACTCCTAAACGGGTGTAGGAGTTGCTGGTATCACCCAAGCTTGTGTGAGCTGAACCAGTAGTTTGTGAAGGTGTTCTGAGGTCTACCTGCTGCAAGGCAAAAGGATCTCCACAAGCAAAAGGAAGAGTCCTGAAGGATCAGGTACTCGGAGAAGAAGCACGTTTTAGTGCTGGCCAGCTCTTAGGAGTGGTCTCTCCAACGGAGATGTACCTTCTCTGCAAAGAGTTGGGAACTTCGGTGAAAAAACTCCTGAGTCTCCATTACTTTCCTGTATTGCATGCATATCTGTCTATCCTTGCTTGCTTGTGTCTCTTAGACTTGATCTGCTAAGTTTTCCTTTTCACCTGTGCTAGATTACCTTTATACCTGTGTGTGATCACCTGTTACATAGTTGCCTCATTCACTTGTATTCACCTGTATCAGCACCTGTGTCACAAGCAGTCTAAGTAGAACACCTGTGTTAGGTTAACTCTTCACCGGTGTCTTCCACCTGTGTGACAGTTGTGTGTTAATTTACACATAGTTTCCACCTGTGTCACTCATCTGTGTCACAGCTGTCCACTATTAACTTGTGAAGTTAATCTGACAACTTAAACAATACATTAAAAGAGGGAAATTTTTATAAGCCAACTATTCACCCCCCTCTAGTCGGCATCTCGGTCCTTTCACCGTGCTCATATCTCCCAAAGGCGAACGCTTCAAGTACGTGTTGCAGATCCACTTGCTGGCATCTAACATCGTTGCCGAGTACGAAGCTTTGCTCCATGGTCTTCATCTTGCCGTTTCACTCGGGATCCGCCGCCTCCTGGCATGGGGAGACTCGGAACTAGTGGTCCGGCAGGTCATGAAGGACTAGTGGTGTAGAGACCCCTCCATGGAAGCCTACTGCCAAGAAGTGCGCAAGCTCGAGACTCGGTTACTCACGTCACTCGGCGGGTTCGCCCGGCTGAAGGGCGGCGGCCGCCCAGAGAAGTCCAGGCTTGTCCCCTGGGCCAAGATCCTCTCCAGCCGGCTCTAGACCTCGCCCTCCGTGACCTCTTCAGCGGACTCGCGGGTTGCGTCGCCTTCGCCGGTGTACTCGAACATGGGATGCGCCCGCAGCTTTGCAGGCTGCACCCGCCACCGGACGAAAGTCGCGGCGACAACCGTCCCAGTGACCCCGGCCTTCATCGCCTCCTCAAGCTGCGCCATTAGGATGGCGACGCTGTCCTGCTCCCGGTCGAGCGGAGGATCTGACCAGCTCGGCTTGACAACTGGCGGCTGGCCCGAGAATGCTGGCAGCGACGGCTCGGGGTTGGCGCAGTAGAACCAGTAGGCGTGCCAGCCCTTGTTCGACGACTGCATCGGCGGGCGACTCCCCTTCGCTCAGCAGTTTCCACACCAAGGCGTCCTCTTCGGCTTCGGTCAGGTCGGCTTCCCAATGCGGGAATTGCATCCGAAGCGACTGAGGAGGGGATTAGGGTTTTGGACGGAGCGGCGCGTGCGGGCTGATTTGGGCAAGGAGATGGCGAAGAGTTCGGGCGCAAAAAGAAGAAGAATGTGAGTGGACGCGTGGGTCGAACCCTCAACCTCTTTGGAATATAAAGGGACAGCTCGAAACGGTTCAGCTTCCCCACGTCCTCACGCACCCGGATTCACCGCGCTCACGATGTGCCTCTTCAGATTCCACTACGCGCGTTTCTGACAGGCCACGTCGCGTCTTTTCCGCGCCCACGACCTAGCGGCGCCGCGATTTGTGCTGTTTAGTGAAAGGAGATCCGACGGTTGGCCTCCCAGGCTTAATGACCTGTCGGAACAAACCTCTACTGATGGCGACCGAAGCGTGTTTCCCGCAAACCCCCAGCCGGTTACCGGTTGAATCGGAACCGGGCGCTACGGTCGTGAAGGGTATCGATGGCTGACCTCAAGCAGGAACGCAGTCACCTGAGTACACCCGAGTGAAGGGCAGTAATGGCGTGCCTCATATAGGCCACAAGTCGGATGCTGAGCAACTCGAAGCTGCCGGATTCTCCGCCTAGACCTACGAAGCGCCCAAGCTTCGGAGGCTCTGGTATCTGGAGGCCCCAGATTCAGTGGAATGACTCGGTGTAAGGCTTCGTTATTCGGGAACCTATGCGCCATAGCTTGTTCCTTTGGTTCTGACGCGAATTTCGGAGGCATTCCTTCAGGGGACGTTAGCTGGCCTTCAACCACTCGGGAAGGCCGGGTGCTACTCGGAAATCCAGTCGGGGTTCATGGCACGTCCCACGCTGGGACTATCAACCGGTCTTTGTCCATCAGGATGGATCGGGTGCCACCAGAATTTACCCGTTATTAGCTCACCCGCTATAATGTTCCTACCTTACAGGTGAATATTACTCGGCTTTAATTGTCTTTTCCACAGGGGTTCAATCAGTCCTTCGCAATCTCCCTGCAAGCAGAAGTCACTCGGGAAGTTCGACCGAAAGAAGAAGACTAGTAGCAGCAAGATCGAGAAGGACTCGGGGGCTACTGATGATGGCATGGCACCCGGGTATCATCAAGAAGGACGAATCTGGCTCTCCGGCCACAGGGTGGGCCGGGCCGACTACTCGGAGTCCGACTTCTACACGGGGGCGCCTCATCAACGTGGAGTACAAGATAAGGACTAATACCTGTCCGGCATATCTGGAATTAGTTGTAACAAGTTAGGAAATCAATCTGTTAACCGATTCGGACTCTTGTAACCCTACCCAGGTCGGTTATATAAGGCCCGGTAGGGACCTTTCGATCGGCAAGCCAAAAAGTATTTTAGAATCTCCATTGTTTCCAAGTCCAATCAACCTCGAGATCGAATCTCCAGGGCTTGCGGCACTCGGGATACACACAATACTAACCACCAAACACAGGACGTAGAGTATTACCTCTCCGTGAGGGCCTGAACCTGTTTAAATCTTGTCTCCCGTGTGCACCCATTCTGATTTGCTGTGCTCACGCCGCCCCATAGTTAGTATTGCCGGAATAATACTCCGACAGTAAGTTTCTCTAAGATAGGCGTGCATCGAAGAAAGCGGATCAATGTACCAAAGTTAGCGTCCGCGCACCACTCACCGACAGATAGAATTTTCAGGTTAATGAATGTCTCACACCTCAAGAGATCCCTTCTTAGTACCTCGTTTACCTTATGACCAGATGTTACCCTGCAATTGCATACAGAAGTTAAAAACGAGATATCAAGTAAATAACAAAAAGAATGAAAGAGAATCACTGAAAGCTAGAGAACGAATCATACATTATCAGATTTTGGAGATAGCAACTTCAAATCCGCAACCTGTGATAGAGCACTGAGAATATTGCAGGCTGCATAGGAACTTGAGAAACATGGTTCCAGGGAATGAGGCTGTTACCAAGGATGATACGTTCACAAAGTAAGGAGCAAAAAATGGAACGTCCTCCAGATGTAGCGAAACAAGACTAGGGGTATCTATCACATATTTAAAATCATTAGGAACATCATCTTCACTGGGCCTAATTGAGATCAAGATTAAATTCTTCAGAGTACTAGAGGAGAATTTGGTGGGTACAGCACGACAATCTACCATCGCTAGATCTTCCAATGCTGGACAGCCAGAAAAGAGCTTCTCAATGAAGAGGCAGCTGACAGAAACACAACTGAGATTGAGTGTTTTCAGATGTGATGAAGTGAAGGAATAGTGGTCTAGATTAAAGAACCAAGAATACTCGGTGATCCCAAGCACACGAAGATTGCTCCTAAGAGCATGGCAGACCCACAGGTTGGCTCTGGGATGGTTGAGGGAAACACCACCATTCCATTTCCAGCCCATGAGGTGAAAGCTGTCCAGAGGCACGCAACCACGACGCAGTAGTATGTTGTCCATGAACTTCACAAATCCCTTCCTGCTAGTGAATTCGCGTACCGCGATTGTAAGGCATCGCAAAGATTGCCAAGTGTGGCGCCATCTCGTGGACAGCACACATGTCTGCACAGCTTCCCGTGCAGTCGTGAAAGACAGGATATGGTGGAGCAACACATCAGGGAGGCTGCTGATCCTGTCACCAACAATGTCCTTACAGCCTGTTGGTCTCATGTGCTTGTTGGACATATCCATCATCGGGAAAAAAAACTCTCAGTCTCTGGGGCATTCACTCGAGCAGATGGTGCGCAACAGCTCTGTGCACAAAGAACAGTAGGTAACAAGTTAGTGAGACTATAAGCAGAGTTTGGGAATTCCAGGTGTTGAATCCAATCTAGTAGTCTTGCAGTAATTCTTGCTAAGCGGATATAATGGATAGGATAGGTGAAACTATCAGCCCGATTGGCGTTTCCAAGTTAAGCATTAGTTCAAGTTCAAGTGTTCAACATTGTAGTACATTTTACGAAGTACTAAAATCCTCCAAAATGTCAACTTCACACTGCAGGTAGCAACCAGCAAAATACATAATTCTACCCCATGGGCATCCAGTCAAATTGCATCCGATACATTTACGAGAACACTACTATAACCAATCTTCACCAGATGACAATATAATCTATAAGCAATCTTGCAGGCAGCAGTACAGGCTAATCGTTCTCTTCAGCCAAGCTAATGCATTCATGCGAACTGCAAGCATTTCATAATTTTGCCTAAAGTACGAGAAGCGCACCTACATGCCATCGACCTAGCCAACAAAGGGCACCTAGCAATCGCCGCAAAAAAAAACAATCAGTTGCTACCTAGGATGGGGCAACAAAAACCACCGATCTAACGGCGGCTCTGCTCCACTGAAAACATTCATCTCTGATGGAACATTAGGCTGCTGCGCCACTGGAGATGGTTCCGGACGATTTAACCAAATCTAGCACGAAAGCGTCGCGGAAGCCGGGACGGCGGAGAACCTACTCGGAAGCTCGAGAGCGCACCTGGTACCGAGGCAGGCCGGAAGCCGGCGCCCTTCTAGCCTTGCCTTCGTCCTCGCGCGGCGGATCTCCGGGTCCGGGTGTCCTCGGCCGGCGAGACGCTCCGAGACGGGCTGGGACGGGGGAGCTTGGGATAAGTCCGACAAGTGGGTCCCACCGTCGCCACATATCAGCGGTTCCCAGACTAGAGTCGCGCTGCGCCGTCCGATCATTATTGTGTGGCTCAGATCGAGGCTAGTAGGGCCTGATTTTACCTGGGGTTTGGAGATCACCTGGGCTCTACTCTCGGGCCCCACTCGAGTCACACCCCTCATCCCCAGGTGACCTAACTGCTTGGAATGTTCTTTCATTGGATTGTGATGGTCATGTTTGGTTGTTAGAACCTTCGGGTACCGGACAGTTATATTGTACTCTTAGTACTCCTAGTCAATAAAGCAAACCATATTTCTCTAATAAAAAGGTGACATTTGGCGAAAATTCTATCTCCCATAGTCTTGACACAAAGCCACGATAGAGGCGGATCTGAGACCGGTAACCTCGCTGGCAATCTCATGTGTAGAGTGCGAGACAGAGCTAGAGTCGATATTGAGCAATAACAGAGACGGTGCCAAGCTACTGATCTCATCGAAGAGGTTAGGGATTAGGAACCTCTAGTATGATCACTACCACCAAAGATGAAATTGTACTCCTTGAATTTAGAGGTAATGGCACCTTGGTGATGAAGATAGTCCGTGAGAGTGATGCCTTGAAAAAGAGATTGTTTACATGTCACTATAAATATTGCCGATTATCTATTTATCATCACAAATAAGGTAAATGGGTAAATATACCATTGCATAGATAGAAAATAGGTAAATATACCATTGCTTCAAAAGAATCTACCATTGTTAAAGGAATCGCACCTAACATTGTTAGGTCAACCAGTTTGGCCATAAACTCTCTTTGTACACATTTGCTGGCAGAAATAACTATAAGTAAAATAACTATTAAGATGATTTAAAGTACTAGAATCACTGAACAACCTGGACGGTACATCGATCTGATCTCAGGAAGTGTTCATCTTACGGGAGACGCTATCCCCTGGAAGTACCTTACCTGATTTTAGGATAAGACGCTCGAAGAGAGAACATAATGTTGTAGCACATAAGCTCATGGGGCTTGCAATACGTAATAAGCATAGCGTTGTTTCGCATTTCGCTTTCCCAAGCTACATTGAGCACTTGGTTGCTCGAGACCGTAATAACACTGACTACTCAATAAAGTTCTTCCTTTAAAAAAGAATTTTTACGTATATAAATTTACGAAGAAAAAGTTAAACGAAAATCATTTATGCGTGTGAAAGTGATTATGAGTCGTTTTTTTTTATCCCCCCCCCCTATATAGTCCTTACCCCTCTCTCTTCCTTTTTTCTTCTTTCTTACGGCGTCCCAGTTCTGCATTTCCGTTCTTTTTTCCCCTCTGCACTGAAGCAGCAGCACCGAGAGCCCGCCCCTCGCTTCATTCAGCAGCAACGCCTCAACCTCCCCGTGAGTTCTCCTCCTCCCCTCGATTTCTCGCGTGTTCATCTTGTTCCTGGTTGCGAATCCGTTCGACGAAATGCTGAGTCGCGCTACTCGCTACCTCGATCTTCTTGGTTTCTTGCTGCGTTTGCAAAGGTTCTGGTCTCGGGTGGTGGTTGATCGCCTGTCGTCCTTTTCCGTGCAGGCGACCCGTTCGACGAAATGCGGCAGGGAGACGCGGGGGCGGGGACTTCCGGTGGCGGGTCGGCGGGGACGACCGGCGGCGATGGCGGTGGCGGGGGCGGTGGCGGTGGCGGTGGCGCCGACCGCATCAGCGACCTCCCGGACGGCGTGTGCCAACGAATCCTGTCGTTCTTGAAGGCATGGGAGGCGGTCCGCACGAGCGCGCTCTCGACGCGGTGGCGCCACGTGTGGGCCTCCGCGCCGCGCCTCGACATCCGCCACCCGTGCGCCTGCGACGGCCGCGCCGACCAGGAGAGGTACGGCGAGTTCATCAAGAACCTGCTGCTCAGGCGGCGCGCCGTGAACGCGCCGTTGGACACGCTCCGGCTGCACTGGAGCCACGACGGCAACGCAGACACGTGGATCGCTTACGCTGTCAGACGCGAGGCAAGAGTGATCGAGCTCTCCGGAAAGAATCACCGTGGACCACTGGAGCCGGAGTACATGAGCTTCATTTCTGACAACCTCAAGATCTTGAAACTCACCCGTGTCCCGCTGGATGGCCTCACCCTGACGCAGCTCTGTTCTAGGTCCACTTCTGTGGAAGAACTAGAGCTCAGAAATTGTGACATACTTGGCTCGGAGATTCGATCAACCTTGCTCAAGCGTTTCACTATGATCAACTGCATCATCGCCAATGGCCTCGTGGTTGATGCTCCGAACCTTGTCGTGCTGCACTGCATCAGACCTTTTAGTAGTGTTCCTCAGATCGAAAACTCAGGGTCACTAGTGACAGCCACTATCATGCTTGATGACTCTTGCTTGGATCGTCGTGTTGGTTATTATAAATGGGCACTGCAGGATCGTCTTGATGACGACGACGACGACAATGATTTCTTTGCATATGCTGATGCTGGTGCTGAGGACCCTGATGGTACCGATGACGGTGAATCTGATCACGAGTCTGATGATGGTGATGACTACGATGGTCCGGAGTTGTCTGAATCTGGTGATAAGAAGATCCATGATGGTGAATCTGATCATGAGTATGATGATAGTGATGACTACGGTGGTCCTCAGTTGTATGAATCTGGTGATAAGAAGGGTGATGATCTTGAAGAATACAATGACCGTACTGTGGCCTATGTTGAGATCGCAGATGAGTATTCAAGTAAGGATGGTGATGATGGTCCCAGTGATTACTGTGGTGGTGAGGATGGGAGCAATGATATTACAATTTATGCTGGCGATGGTATTCTTCACAGCCTCTCGACTGTTAGAACAATGGACTTGTTAGCTCATCCAGGCGAGGTACAGTTCATTCACGTTGCTGATATTATCCCCTTCTTGTTTGGTATGATTCTTCAGTCTATGGCTATACGCATGCAAATGGGCTAATAGAATAATTAGATCATTCTCTTAAAATTCAATATGTAGAAGAAATTCATGCTATTTCTGCTAAGTGGTGAACTTATTAAATCAATATGACTCGGTTTGGAAGTATGGAAGAAGGGTAAGATTGCTGATATTGCATTGCTGTCCACTGAAACATCATCCCTTTTTAGGTTTATATCTTAGTCTTAGTTCTCTGATAGGTTTATATCTTAGTCTTAGTCTTAGATCAGCCTATCGGATAGGTGCCACCCAGGTAAATATTGTTGTTAGCTGCTACTGGAAAAAATTATACCGTCTTCTTAGTAATGCCACCCTTCCTATTCAATAACTACCATGTCTTGATATCCCGTTCCAACCGAACCTAATATACTAGTGCTAGTCTTCACTGTCCTACAAAAGTTTCAATTACTACTGTCTGTGAAGTTTCAATTACTACTGTCTGTGGTGTATTGAACTTTGAACCTAACTTATCGTTTGATCTCCAACGGCATCCTAATTGTAGGACTTCTTAGAATTAGCATTTCTAATTTTTTTTTATTGTTGGTAGAACTGCCATGTGCCCTAGATGGCAGTGGATCATCAGTGCCAACTCCAATATTTATAAGAGTAGAGATAATGAACAATGCATTTGTGTGTACAATGTGCAGGTTGTGCTGAGGAGGGAACTGAAGAAGTGCCCTATGTTCAAAAACCTGAAGACTCTTTCCCTTGGTGAATGGTGTATAGCTCCTGACTTTGATGCATTGTCAACCATACTTGAGCATTCACCCAACCTAGAGAACCTTTTTATTCACCTCAACATGGTACGTGTCATGCTCTACTTGATGAATGTCTGCGTGTGCCAATACCTTAAACCATTTCATTGTTCTGCAGAAGGCCTACGACAGCAGAGGTGGCATCAATCCAAGGGGAAGATCATTTGCTTGCAGCAACCTGAAGATGGTCAAGATCACATGTTCAAAGGATGACACAATGGTCCATAAGTTGGCGAAATTCTTCCGCACTAACGGCATACCGCTTGAGAAGATTTTTGTCCGTCGGACTGCCAACACTCATAATGGCAAGGGAGGCAGACTCTCGAGGGCGAAGCGCAAGGTGCTTCATGAAGCAGCCAGGATTTTAATGACGCTGAAGCTGAGGAAGTTACGGAAGAGCCCAGAGTGGAGGAAAGGTGATAAGAACTAGGCTGATGTATGTAATACTGTGATTGCTGTGGTTGAACTCTGCTTGTAGTTGAAGGGCCAGCTTGTTGCTGTCCCACTGTGCCAGTGAGTGTTGTGCTGAGGTAAAACTGCAAAGAGGGGCACCCATTAATCAGACTCTGAACATAGAAAACGGCAGAATTCTCAGGTGTACCGACATCAACTTCTTAGTATGTACATCCGTATATTTGTTCATTGTGTTTCATGGAAATGATTGACCAAAATTTATAGTGATTCTGAAAGCTTGTGGTGTCTTCTTCAGACCTCTTCTGAGGAGCAATGCATGGAGTGATTGGCACTGAATGAGCCTGGTCCTGGAATCTTACCTGATTTTGTGAATGCTGTTGATGTCTTTGTGACTATGCATGATGATTGATGACCTGAGTTTCTGAAATTTAACCGGTATATATACATAAAAGCCTTGTGCGATTGTTATTACTAGATTTTTTTTCCATCAAAGATACTTTTGTCGCATTTCATTTTTTCCAATTTTTACTAACATGCAAATTGGACACATGTTTATACTGGACACCGTATCAATGTGCAAAATAACAAGCAAAACTGAACTGAGTTTGTATAATGTCTAATAATTAGTCTTGTGCTTCAGCATGCCATGAACCCAGACCTCCCCTATTCCATTTGATAGATGATGATGAACTAGACCTCCGTCGTGACCCTGCACACCACTACATAGTGTAGTGTTTCAGTCTTTGATATAATACTAATAAAACCTAGCCTCATCAATTGTACACACATCAGAGTAGTACAACAGGAACAAGTTATGTTACATTTCAATAGAAGAACAAGAGTTCCAACTAGCATAAAATAATATAAGAGACATAAGGCTAAACTTGCAGGAAGGTAAAAAACTGAAATAACATAAACGTCAAAAGAGCTATTTCTACACCTATGACCAACAGTCCTATACTACAACTTGCTTCACGACCGCTCGATATCCTACTCCTTGCCAAAGTCAAAGTAGTAACTGACTCCCGCTACAACTTGCTAGTGCCCCTAGTTGGATGTTTATCACCTATTTGTTTTACTTGGTTCTCAAGTCTTTCTTACCTTCACATATCTGATTGCCTTCATGTCATGTAATCTAGCTATTTAGACACAGTAATGGCTGACACTTATCGAATTGTAACTTCTCTATGATGGCTTGGTGTTGTAGCTTAAGTTTAGTTGGATTTAACCTGAAAGCTAAATCATTAACTTAATCATGGTGGGCTATTTATGGAAGTTATCCTAATAACAAACAGACTTATAGAGTCAGGTTAGTTGCCTAATTGTTGCCTTCCTTGTTGGAAGCTTGCTGTAAGATGATTGTTGTTGCCTTAACTCAAATTGTTGCCTCTGAATAACTAACATTCTTATTCCATTAAGTTCATGTTGATCCCTCTTGAAACCAAAACAAGGTCTTGGTTTTCTTAAGATTAACATTGCACCTCCTGAATTTGATCACTAACTCCTAACCTCTTTTGTTTGAGTTATGAATATGTGTCAGGTTGACGGGGGACAAGAAAGAAGAGAAAGGAAAATAAGATGACTGAATGTAGCTTGTAATTAGAGTGTGATATTCAGAACTCAGATTCTTGTAATCTATTTTTTGTAATCTCTTGTAAATAAGAAATTCTTGTGATATTAGTATGTATCCTGTGTATATATTCATATTAAACATTATCTGTAATATGTCTATTCCATTTCAGATTTGTATATCTTGTGTATTTTGGCATATATATCCAGACTTTGTAAATTCATATTGTCCATCTCATTTATTCATATCTTAATTGTGTATTCAAATTACAATAATTCGAAATTTTAAATTTACCCTAAATTTCATGCAAAAATGCAAATGATGCACAACCAATTGTTCTAATCCCGAATCTCTGGTGTTAGTAAACACAACCTCTAACTGAAATGTTGCTCGTCTCGGCGAACAGGAACAAGTGACGCAGATGGTGGGAACTGCAATATGCGTGTTTAACTCGTGGCGAGGTTATTTTCCTGCTTTTCTGCGTGTTTTTCATGCTTCCAACTTGGCGTGATGAACTCTTTGAGTACTCGTTCTGGTGTATTTCGTGCTGCTAATATTGTGTTGTGCATCATGGTTGTAATATACGAAGTTTTATTGCATTTAGCAAGAGATTTGGAATGCCTTTGTCACTGAAGTCAGTTCTGTGGTATTTTGCATACATGGCCTAAATTGAAACTATTCAGATTTACACTATATGTCTTCTTCTTCTTCTTTTTTGTAAAAATAAGCTTTCAGCTCCTCATCAGTTAATCTTAAGACGCAATGTTTCACAAGATTAAACAAAACACCAGTCCGTGATGTGGGATCAGCATTCGAAAAGGCATGTCCTACACATCTATTTACGCCGTGATAACTTCGGTTCCGTGGCTCTGGCATGTGCAGGCGAACTAGCAGTCCAACATCCACATTAGGGCCTCTTTAGAACGTAGGATTCGCAAAACGCAGAAAAGGAAACAATTTTTCAAGGATTATCCACATATTGCCTTTCATTAAGAAGTACATTTGGAGTGTAGAACAAAAGAGTAAAAGAGAAGGACATTTCTTAGCAATCCCATGTACAAATGCTATACCAAACCATTTCACTAATCTACTGTGAATAAACTAACACACACTTAATCAAGTCCTAAGCAATATACACTTCATTAACCAATACTACTCCAATATCATTAGAAAGAATATGTCATCTATAATTCTATTTACTAGTTACCACCACACTTCACTAAACTCACAAGAATCTCATATCAAAGATTCAGAGGGGTGTCCACATCTGTGACAAGCCGTTCTCCTGGCTCCAATTTGGAGGCAACTCCAGCTTTGAGGTATGGTTGCTTGGCATGTTGCTCAGAGCTGTCATGATGACCTTCTTCTCAGAAGTGTCCCAGGTCAGCAGGTCCCCAAAGCTCACCGAGCCCTTGAACGTCAATGCCGGCAGGCCACCGGAGAAGCAGGACACTTGCTCGACGGCGGTCATCGGGGTGCCACCGTCGAAGGCGACGTAGGCGTCGATGAGGGGCGCGAGCGGCGGCGCAGCCGGCAGGACCAGCTCATTGGAGAATGTGCAGGTCTCTTCAGATGGTGGCCTTGGGGTGGTTGTTCTGCTCTTGTAGAACACCCTGCATAGCACCCAGTCTTCCTGTGGTTTACAGAGAGGTGTTTAAGTTCATATGGTAAGTGTAAGTAATTCGTGGAAACCCTAGAAATATAGAATAATTGCAAATAAACATTTACTTTTTTTTGAAAAGTCAGTCCTTTTTATATGTTGCAGGTAAGGCTGAGAAGACTTCCATTGATTAAATTAGTTCAGTAGCCTGATGGATAATAATAATGCTGATGCAACCAACATAACAACCTCTGCAGCAAGTTACTTGATGAAATTCTTTTTCAAGGTTAGTTACTCGAAGAATTAGCGATCACAGAGACCTGAAGAAGTAATGTTTAAGTGGCAACTTGGAGTAAAGAATTAGCCTCGGCGAGTCAAATTAATCAATTTACAAGGGAATGCTTAGCACATCAATTAATTTCCATTTAATGGCCTGATGGAGAGTGGAATATTTCAATGGCATGGACTTGGGGTAAACTTGAATGAATAAGCTGGCAACTTGCAGGTTGTTTATCATGCAAGAATGATGTTCAGAGCATCATCTATTGCCTGAACGAGAAGAACATTCATTCAACAGAAACAACAGAGATCGTACAAAATTCTAGCCTGCCATGATGATGACAACGCGTATGATGATAAAGAAATGAGCTTACTTATGGAGGAATACATATGTACTATAATATCTAGCCACGCAATTTCACCGAGAATTATGCTATTTCTGCCTACTGAAAATAAAATAAAATAGAAAGGAAGAAAGAGAAAGAAAGACAATTTTTCTTCTCTCCTTCTCAATACGGCATGAACATGGCGTGTCCAAACACTGCCAGGGTCACGCAAACCAAATGAATCCAAGAAGAAGGAGATGGAGAAGAACAGTATCCATGTCCTACCTTGAGATCAAGGTGTCTTGCCGCGGCGGCGGCGGCGGCGACGCCCTCGTGCATGACCCACTCCGTCCTCATCCCCTTGGGCGCCCTCCCCTGGTAGAAGACCAGCGTCTTGCGCATCCCCACCACCGCCGCCTCGCCGGCGGCGCCGTGGACGATGACGCGGTCCTTGCCGGTGGCCTTCCAGTATCCGGACTGCGTGGCGCGGTTGGTGCGCTGGCCCGTGGCGTACTTGCGGTCGCGCAGGCTGAAGAAGTACCACTCCCTGCCGCCCACGCACGCCGCACCTGGAGAAGACGAATGAATCGAAGCAGATTAATTATTGATATCAAGATTCTGCCCCAAAAAATTGCACCAGAGGTGTCGTGGTGTAGTTGGTTATCACGTCAGTCTAACACACTGAAGGTCTCCGGTTCAAACCCGGGCGACGCCAATCTTTTTTTTTACTCAAAAAATTCTGTTATGTTGTAATTCATATAATTTTTTCTTCAGTTTAATCAGAACCACACTCTATTTTGATTTTATCTTCAAATTTTCCGGGATTTTCTTAGCAAAGTTGGTCAAGCTTAGTTAAAGAAACAGGAATTAATCAAGATCATACAGATGGATAACTTCTCAAGAAATTAGCAAGAGCTAGCTAGCTTAACTTGGTGCAACGTATACGCGGAGTAAAAGGCAGCTGCATGCAACGACGACAACGAACGTACCTGGGAGGTCCCATGGCTCACACTTGTTGAGGTCGACGTCGACGATGTTGACACCGGCGTGGGCGCGGCGGCCGGAGAGCTTGTGGAGGAGGTAGTCGAGGACGAGCTCGTCGTCCCTCGGGTGGAACCGGAACCCCGGCGGCATCCTCGCCTCCATCATGCCGATGAAGCTCATCGAGATATCACCTACAGAGCGGTTGAGGAGAGAGAGAGATGTGACCAAGGTTTCCAAGGGCAGGAGCTAGCTAGGGTGTTAAGACGAGACGACGGAGAAGAGAAGTGCATGTATTAATAGACCGCGCAAGTCAACCAATGAACAATGCAACTTGCATGCTACTTTTGCATATATTCATGCATGCGTGCATGCACTACTATCTCATCCCAATTCCTACTAGGTATTAGATTGTACCACCTGTGTATTTGTCAAAAATAAAAACAAAGGCATACATATCTACATATACATACACTTGCTAGGTGATTGACCAAAGCCAAACAAAGGTGCTCCCAACTTTTTATTTCCAACTTGGGGAGCTATACATAATTGGTTTCCATAGACAATATGTATGCATGCGCTAGCTGGAGGCCGGCATGGAAAATACAGTTGCGTACGTACGTGTACAGTAAGCACATACATATGTAGTACGTGTATGTAACTTTTGGGAAGACGTGCCGTGCCGTTGGGTATGAATTTAGTTAGTTCGTTTCCTAGATATACATCGTTCTCTAGCTAGCTAGTGAGATCGATCATCACGGATCAAGTGCACCAATTATTTGGGACGTCACGGTACTGGAAAAGATACCCAAATATGACATCGTTGTTCCACGTATCCGAGCTGTACTTCAAGTCGTATACTTAATCTGAAATATAGTTTCCTGACAGACAAAGCTGCTAATTAGTATATTTGCTAGATTAGATAAACAAAGATGTAACGATAAAAAGTAATCAATTACGTGCTTCAATTACTTAGCTATATAATCTGACTAAGTATAATCTTCTCATGTAAAAACAAATAAAATAATTACTTGCAAAATACGACAAATACCTACCTTGCAACCAACTTTAGCAAGCACCGAATTGCCATGTCTGTGCCAATATGCCGGTAAAAGAAGACCGGAGAAATCACATGCCAGGCCACTAGCCATCACTCACCACTTGTAAATAATCTCTTTCTCTTTCGTTTTCCAGATTTAACTGTAACTCAGACAGTGAGTGCTCTCAAGCTCAAATCTTATCGTTTTCCAGATTTAACTGTAACTCAGACAGTGAGTGCTCTCAAGCTCAAATCTTATCTATCTGTTGGAGGAGGGTCCCTGCGCTACTCCGAATCGACGCTGTTCAGGATCATCGCAACGCCGTTAAGGTTCTCGTCGACACTCTTCGCTCGCGTTCGCCCGCACGTCGTCCGCGTCCGTCAGCACGTCCGGCTATCTCCGACGCGCCCGCTCTCCACGTTAAGACTGTCTCCGACGAACCCTCACGTGGGACCGTCACGTTCTCCGAGAAGATTCTCATAAAAGATGCCCGGGAATATTCTCTCAAGATTCCTTATGAGTAGGAAAATGACCATCATGCCCTTGTAATAGTTCCGTACTTTTGGGGCAAAACTGTAATTTCGCATTTTCTCCTCCCTCAACCCTATAAATACCCCCTGGGGGGTAGTGTTAGGGGGATCCATTTTTCACTCTCTCACCTGTAAGCTCTCAATTCCATGCCCTAATACAAACACAGATTTACGTCGTCGACTGCTTCGTGCGTTCGCGCTCTCGCTCGTTGTCCCCTCGCACGTCCGGAGGTCGTCGTAACCGACTAGGGGTGCCATAAGTTTATTGTCTAGACTTATATCTACGACAGTTGGCGCTGACCGTGGGGAGCTCGAGCAAAAAGCCATGCCGCTGAAGAAAAAAAAGCGCACTAGGACAATCGTCCCTCGCACACCAAACCCGACGCGTCGAGCCACGACGAACAACATGGTCATCACCACGGAGCTTAGCGGCGCCCGCGTCAACGACCCATCGGCCGCTAACCTCCGAGCCGACGCCTCATCAACCGGCATCTGCGCTGCTGGACTCCCCGAGGCCGTGATTGATGCGGCAAACTCTAAAGCACGCATCGAAATGGAGGCCGAAACCCTGAGGCGCGAAGCTAATGAGCTCAGGGAGGCGCTGTGCTTGAACCAAACATTGCATGACGGCGACACCAGGGGCTTGTCATCGACATCGCCCTCGTCCACACTCTCGGACTTGGCGTCCTCCGCACCCGCCCTCAGCAACATCAGGGGCTTGTCGTTGACATCGCCACCGCCTGCCGCACGCATCCGCTGCGACGAGGTCATCCACCGCACTCATCCGCCGCCTTCGTCCGCTGCGCCGCGCTCGTCTGCCGCACGCATCCGCCGCGACGGGGTCGTCCGCCGCACTCATCCGCCGCGTTCGTCCGCCGCGCCGCGCTCGTCCGCCGCAACGAGGTCATTCGCCGCACTCATCCGCCGCGCTCGTCTGCCGTGCCGCGCTCGTCTGCCGCACGCGTCCGCCACGACGAGCTCGTCCACCGCACTCATCCACCATGTTCGTCCGCCGCGCCGCGCTCGTCCGCCGTGCACATCTGCCGCACGTGTCCGCCGCGACGAGGTCATCCGCCATGCCGCGCTCGTCTACCGCATGCGTTCGCCGCAACGAGGTCATCCGCCACATTTGTCCGCTGCGACGCGGTCGTCCACCGCGCTCATCCGTCGTGCTCGTCCACAGCGCTGCACTCATCTGCCACACGAGTCCGCCGCACCGCACTTGTCATCAACGTCGCCATCGCCCTGCGCTCTCGGGCTTGGCGTCCTCCACGCCTGCCCTCGGCGGCACCAGGGGCTCGTCATCGACGTCGCCGTTGCCCTGCGCTCTCGGGTTTGGTGTCCTCCGCGCCCGCCCTCAGCGACACCAGGGGCTCGTCATCCACATCGCCCTCGTCCATGCTCTCGGGCTTGGCATCCTCCACGTCTGCCCTCGGCGGCATCAGGGGCTCATCGTTGACATCGTCATCACACGCGCTCTCGGACTTGGCGGCTTCCGCGCCTGTCCTCAACGACATCAGGGGCTCATCAACATCGCCCACGCCCCACGCTCTCGGTCGCCTACGAGGTTGCGGCTCGCTCGCTCACCTACGCACCCTTGGTTATACCACTCGGGCTCCTCATCAACATTGCCCGTGCGTGTGCTCGAACTTAAGTGTCCTCCGCCCCACCCTTGGCGACATCGCACGAGCTCGACGTCATCGACAGCCGCACAGGTTCAGACTTGGTGGCCTCAATGGCTGTCCTCGACAACATCGCTCGAGCCCGACGTCAACATTGTCGGGACATGGCTGCGCCGTCTACGAGCGTGTGTTCGAACTTGCAGACGAGCGTGCTCACCCTCGGTGACATCATGTGACCTCGTCGTCCCGGTGGCCACCTGCCACTTCAGACTACGTCCTTCGCTCCTATTGTCGTCGACACCGTACATGATCATCATCTACATCATTCACGCGCATGTCCGCATCGTCCGTGCCGCTTCGACCAAGCATGTCAGGAGCAGACATCTATATTAGCGTCAGCACGCTTTATCCACAAGTGTAGATAACCCTGTCTCAGCAAAGGGCTTAACGCATCGACATGGCATCAAGCCCCCCATGACAGGTTTCAATCATCTCCGTCCAGGATAGAGTGTCCCTTCCCTCCGGGGTCGTGCGACGGTAAGCTCCCTGCGACGTCTGAGCCATCTCCGTCTAGGATAGAGTGTCCCTTCCCTCCGGGGTCGTGCATGTTTCTTTCCCCCGGGGCCATGAGACGATAGCTCCCCGCGACGTCAGAGTAAGGCAGAAGTGTTCTTACATGCGCCACCAAGCGCCAAGTGTTTGCCACCATCGAGTGTCATGTGTTTGTCGCCATCGAGTGACCGATTGTTTGTCGTCATCAAGCGCCAAGTGTTTGCCACCATCGAGTGTCATGTGTTTGTCGCCATCGAGTGACCAATTGTTTGTCGCCATCAAGCGCCAAGTGTTTGCCACCATCGAGTGTCATGCGTTGTTGTCATCATACACTAAAGAACTGTAGCAATTGCACGTTAATTATTGGTCCCTGTCGCATGCGAAGTGCCCATGCCAGGAGAAGCATCAATGCGCTCCTTGCTACGCCGGTGGGCATCAAAGGTTGTGGTTAGGGAAGGCCACAAGCGCTCTCAGCCATGTCCTCGAGCGCTAGGTTTTTCGTTGGGAGGCAGGGTGCTGCAGACCTTGCAACACACTATCTCCTCTGACACGACGGCTTAATAATCCCACCGGAGCACGCCACGTCAAAACTCACGCAAAAAGGGCAAACACCTTGCAGGTACCGGGCTTCGCGCTCGGCGCCAGCCATGTACGCACACCAATATCATCCCACGATGTGTTCGCATCGACACGGCGACACCACAAACGTCTCGGCAAGGTACCGCAGCACGCTCCAACACCATCCGCGGGCAAGCACCATTTGGACAAGGGGCTCCCGCAGAAACAAAAACCGAGCGGCCGGCATCATTGTCCCGCTCGGTGTCAACATGCTCCGCCCGCCGTCGACATGTTCTGCCTGGTGTCGACGTGTTCCGTCCGGCGTCGACATACTCCGCCGAAGTCGGCATGCTCTTCAGCATCGACATGCTTCTCGGCATCGACATACTCTGCCGAAGTCGACATGTTGTCAGCGTCGACCTGCTCCTCAGCGTCGACATACATCGCCGAAGTCAACATGCTCCTCAGCGTCGACATGCTTCGCCCGGCGTTGACACTCCGCCTGGCATCGACACGTTCCGCCTGGCGTCGACATGTTTCGTCCGGCGTCGACATACTCCGTCGAAGTTTCCATGCTCCTCGGTATTGACACTCCGCCAACATCACTGTCGGTGTCGACACCCCATCCAGTGCTGACGCGCAACCTTTTGCATGAGGTGGTACAGCGCAGATTTTGCAAATGTTAAACTCAGTGTCATCTCCGTAAGGGGCTCGCTAGAAGCAAGCCTAGGCGCCCGGTACCGATGCACGCAGACTCAACATCCGCGTCAACGCACGCCGGTCTGTTCCATAACTGATAAGCGCAGACTCAACATTCGCATCAACACAACGTCGCCGTCAAGGACTGCGTCAACGACGTCAAGGCAACCTCCGCGCCCGTCGATATCGACGCCGACATCGTCAAGGACTGCATCAACGACGTCAAGAGCAACCTCAGCGCTCGTCTACGTCAACGTCGTCAATGACAATCTCGACATCTGTCTTCACCAAGGACTATGTTGACATCGTCAAGGATTGCGTCAACAACGTAAAGAGCCAACTTGACGTCCGTTACCATCAGGGTCTACATCGACGTCATCAAAGGACCACCTCGATGCCCATTCCCTAGCTCCGTTCTCACCGCTGAGGGGCTAGGGAGCTCGACGCCATACAGGCCATCGAGATCCGGGATCTTGCCCTCCGCCGCTAGGCATTCGACGAGCGACAAGCCCGCGCTAGAGGGGCCCAAGTAGCGGGAGTAGTCCTTTTCCGCCAACTCGAGAGCAGCGGTTGCCTCATCCTTGCCCTTGGTCGACGACATCTCAACTCAACTATCGGATCAAGCTCGCCCAATCCAGCGTCGAAGTTGACGATGACACGGTCGACGTTCACCGCGTCCGCGTCGGGGTTCACCTCGACTGAACCTCGACGCTGTCGAAAGGAGCCTGAGGAGAAGGGATGTGTCCGCGCGTCGTCCGCGCGTCAACCATGTGTCGACCGCGCGCCATCTGCGCGCCGACCTTACGCCGTCCGCGCGTCGACTGCGCGCCATCTGCGCGCCGACCACGCGCCGACCGCGCGCCATCTGCGCGCCGACCTTACACCGTCCGCGCGTCGACCGCGCACCGTCCGCGGGTCGACCTGACACCATCTTCACGTCGACCGCGCGCCATACGCACGTCGCCGCGCTCGTCCACACGTTGTCCGCGTTTGTGTTCGCGTTCATCCGCACGTCTCGTCCACGCGTCGTTCACGTTCCGTTTGTTCGCACGTCGCCGCGCTCGTCCGCGTTCGCGTTCGTTCGCATGTTGCCGCGCTCGCCTGCTTGCTGCATTTTCCTGCGCACCTCGTATACAACATCGCTTCATCACATACAGGAAAAGCACCACCATTTACATATGTCAACACAAACTCATACAGGCGAAGATAGCTAAAGGGGCGCCACACAGAGGTACTCGACATACAGGCGCCTGCTGGCCTCACCTCCAAGGACTCACGCCTGCGCGAAGCCTCCCTTGTCCGCGTCTTCCCACTCACTTGTGGGAGGCAGCGCTCGCCCGCAGCAGCCTGTCAGCGCCCACGCTCGCCCACGTGGCTCCGCCGACGCCCGCTCGGCCTCGTGCTCACCCTCGATGAGTGCGGGGTCGAGCGGGATGCAGCGGAGTCAGCCGCGGAGCTCGAGCGGGGTGTAGCGGAGTCAGCCATGAGTTGAGTGGGGTGCCATGGAGTCGAGCAGGGTGCTGCGGCCTCCAACGGACTCGGACTCGAGCGGGGTCGCATGGGCTTGCCGACGACCTCAGGCCAGCTGACTCGAGCTCCGGCGGAGTCCAGCGGGCCCGAGCGGGGTCACGCGGGCTCGCTGACGACCTCGGACCAGCGGAGTCCAGCAGACTTGAGCTCCAGCAGAGCTCAGCAGAGTTCAACGGGCTCGAGCGGGGTCCCGTGCTCACTGACGACCTCGGGCCTCCTCCGACACCCGCACAGCCTGCCGACGCCCGCTTGGCCTTGTCCTCACTCGTGCGGGAGGAGCCGGCGGTAGTGTGGCGTACCCGGTTTAGGGCCGAATACGCCTCCCGTGTTTACTGTACCGATCCCTGGATCAGTAGTCGGTACACACAAGAACTTGATAGCATTCACATACAATACCGAGTATATACATAAGTATGCCATTATGGTCTTTATTCAATAACATAGCCGATTGGCTGAATAAAAGTAGCAGCGGAAAAGTAGCAAAACGCAATTATTGACCCATCAATATGCCCATCCACAGGCAAACTGACTGGGGAGAACGTCCTAGCCCTCGTGGTCGCTGATATCGTCCTCAGAGCACCACTCTCTTCTTCATCTGGCCAAATCAACAAGCCAGGTGAGTACATTGAATGTACTCGCAAGCTTTTCCCCCGGGGAATTAATACGGCATAGTTCATGCAAAGGAATATTTCAAAGGGAAGCTCTAACCTAGGTTTCATGTTTGTGCGGAAATGTAAGTCTTTATTTTAAATAACAATAATAGATTAAAGCGAATTTTGTTAAAACGAGGATCACACCGAAACACATCCTTATCCGAGGTAGTCCCTGCTACCTCTCCTTTCTTTCCTCCGCGGGATAGTCATGCTCATCACCGCTTATCCTTCGGCTTCCGCTCACACTACCCCGGTAGTGTAGCTAGCCTTTCTTCAGCAATTCCTAGCTACCAGTCCAGGTAGAGTAAATTGCACCCTGTGAACACATCATGCCCAGTCTAATCCCATTTCCTAGCTTTCACAACCAAAACATAATCTAAACAGTGTGTGGCCTTATCAGTTCATGTCCATGACCGAGGACGCGGCTATTCGAATAGTTTTAACACTCTGCAGAGGTTGTACGGCTTTACCCACAAGATGTAGTTCACCCTTATTGCCGAGCGCTAACGATACACCTCAGGAGGTGTATTGGCAGGGTTATTACAACGAAACCTTTCTCCCGTGTTCACACTAGAGCCGGACTCGCTAGGAGGGGTTACCCAACCTTTTGCATCTCGGGTGGCAAAAATGGGACTCTCCCTCTTTGTGTCGGACCATGTTCCACGTACCTTGTAGGACTCTACTGAGCTTTACCCCCACGATGCGGTGGGACTCATGAAGAGCTTTCCCCCTACGCAGTCCCGTGGAGATCCTCTAGGGATTCCGGATCCACTAGCACTTCTCCCTAACTTCCCACGGTTCCGGGCTCCGGCATTAGACGGGGGGTACCAGGTCCAGTCCTTCCATAAAGGACATGTGGACGTACGGTGGGGAACTGATTCAGCAGCACTTAGGTTCGGTCCTTAACCGATTCAAGCGGGTCTCCATAACCAACCAACTCCATGGGTAGCGACCGGCTACCCGACCATTCCTTCCGCAAGTAGCAACCGGCTACTCTACCTCCTCATAACACCCTTAGCATTCCTGCCCGAATCCAAAGTCCTCCATCATTCATGTGGGATTTTCACAAATGTTTCCTTTTAAAAGATTTCCTCGGCATGTATAAACAAGCAGAGGGTTTGATCCCATACCCCCCTTGAACTTATAAAACTTGTTTTAACTAGAGCAGGTCTAAGCACAGCTACTGCTTATATTCCTACTACCTTGCCGGTCGATCTCGACCGACTAACTAGACCTAGGGTTACAAGGGGTGGATTCCAGACCTAAGGCATATGCATCTATTCGGCATATCTTCACTACCATAAAATATCGGTAATACTAAATAGCATGCAAGATTTTGCAAACAAAATAATTAAGCGTAATAAATATGGGATTCAATATGTTTCAAGGCGGGAAAGCTTGCCTGGCAGCTCCGGGTCCTGTTCCTGTTCTTGGCGTGAAGGTGATGTCAGATCCTCTCGCGGTACGTACGGCACTCCGTTAACTATACGTCGAAAAGGATCGGCGAATAAGAAGCAAGCGATGGAACTTCAAATAAAATCCAAGAACATGCACGAAAGTCACATGAGATGACGTTGTTTTTAATCGGGCAGGAAGACTCGTGTTATTAGGGTTACTTGTTCAAAGTTTTTGTTCTTATGAAATCACGGACATTAGAGCTATCTTTAATGTACTGGTATTGTTAAATGTTCCTCTGAAATTCTACATGCATAAAGTATATGCGGGTTTAAATAAATTGGAAATAATGCCCTAACTCAATCCCTATTGCTAGAGTTCTGGAACTGGTTTAAATTTCAAAACTTTGTAAATACAAAAGTTGAGATTCATTTCCTGGGTTCCAGAACAGGAAGAACATTTGTAAAATAGGTCTAGAATTCATTGGACGGTTTGGATATAGGTTTTAAACTTGTTCTGAAATCCCCTAATCAGTTCCTAGGGAAGAATACGTTTTCCTCAGAGGTTGATTGCGCTTTCCAAACATGAAAGGCGGAAAGGGGGCGGGGTGCAGGCGCCCAACCCGACCGTGGGCCTTCGCTTACCTGCGGCCCACGCGTCCGGGCGTTTTCTTACCTAGCTCACCTCCTGGCCGGTAGATGGGAACCTGACCGCACCTGTCGGTCGTTCGGACAGCTGATGGGGCTGGCGGCGGTGTTTTGGGCGAGTGGATTCCGGCGGCGGGGCTACTAATCAGAGGAAAAAGGGAGACTCCAGGGAGGGGAGAGCGTCCGGTTTGGTGTTCCTTGGCCAGGACGCTTGGCTCGGCTGCTTTGGGGCGGCTCAGAGTGGCGCCGGTAAGGGAGGAGGGTGCGGGCTCGTTCCGAGGAGCAGGGGATCCGGTGAGCTTGGCTATGGCTGATGGGAAGGAGGAGGCGCACTGGAGTGTGGAGGAGGAGGCTGGGTAGTGGCTTGGGATGAGGGAGGAGCTCGGGAGCTCCTTAAATAGAGGGCTCGGCGAGGTGAGCTGGCCGGTGGCGCTGTGCTTGATGATGGGACAGGTCCGGGCGACGGCGACAGCAGCGTGGCCGAGGTTACAGGAAAGGGAGGGGGACCTGGGGGTGCGGCAGTAGCTCGGGACAAGACTCGACGGCGTGTGGCTTGGCTGGAATCGGCGGACGGCGTGGCGAGAAGCCCTTCCGAGGATGAACAGAGACGGTGTGCTGGACGGGAGTGACGGGACGGTTCAAGGCAGGGAGGTGGCGCGCTGACCGGAGTTCCCGGCGAGCTGGACGACGCAAATGGCGGCGGGCGGCGCGGCCTTGCCACGGGAGGCTGGCATTGGAGCAGCGCCAGAGCGCGGCCACGGGCATGCCGAGCGGCATCGGCGTGTCCTGGAGTGCTTGAGGGCTTGTGGGTGTGTCCAGGGGTGTCAGGGCTGCTGGTTTAGGTGTTCGGGAGCTATAGTAGCATTGGGGAACTTGCTTGTACCGTAGGAGGTGCAATATCTTGGCTATTAGTGCTTGGCATGGTATGAACTCCAACTGGAGGTGATGGGACGTGAGAGATTAGAGGGGTTGTAGTGCTGGACATGCTAGGGTACAGAGGAGTGGTTCTGTGCTTGGTTTGGTGTCTGGTCATTGGAAGATTTACTTGTCATTTCATGCGGAGAGTTTATTCGGTCAACGTGTTCGATGGCTGCCAATCCTGATTTTTGAACATACAGTGTCCATATTTTTGTGTAATGGGATTCCTAGAATGGTGGAGACTGTTGTGTAATTTATCCAGAATGTTTGGAAATGTGTAACTATGGGTTACTGTGTAATGTTCCTTTTATTCCCCGCATTTATTAATTATGTCTGCGGATATTTTTGTACTAAGCATTATTATTTTATGTTATACTCGTGTTAAGAATGCTGCTAGGGTGTCCCACGATTACTCTCGGGATTTGTGGAAAGGTCGAGGAGTGTTAGGTTTCACAGTTAGGGTTTTTGTCGGAAATAGGAATTAAATCGGGAGGGAGAGATCGGGCCGAGGGGCTAGGGTTTCGGGGTACGGCAAGGTGGGGGGGAGGGGTTATGGTGGGTTCCATGGATTCTCTCCCCTTCACTCCGTGTACTCCGTGATGAGGTGTCGTAAACGGTTTAGGGTTTACCGCGTGTGTGCGACGTTAGGGTTTACTCGGATTAGGGTTTAGTCGGGGAAGGTGCATGTGTGGGAGGGTGAGGTATCCTGGTCGCATGTTAAGTTTAATTTATGCCTAACACATATGCGGTTATGCCGGTAAACGGGTTTACGAAGGACGGGGTGTGACAGGTAGCGGCCGACTAGGCCGATAGCGGAGCCCGCGAGGCCGGCTGGGCCAATGGCGAGAACGACGGCGGGGCCCGCGAGGGAGCCGGCGGCAGCGGCCGGCTAGGCGGATGGCGGAGCCCACGAGGTTGGCTGGGCCAGCGGTGGGGCCTGTGAGGCCGGCGGGAGTGATGACAGAGCGCGGGGGGCCGCTGGGCTAGCGGCGGGGCCCGCGAGACCGGCGGGAGCGGCGGCGGAGCACGGGAGGCCCGGGGGGCCAGCGCTCGGGGCCGGAGAGGCCCGAGGCCGGCGTCGGAGGCCGGAGAGGCCCGGGCCGATGCGAGGGAGGCCCGGAGCGGGCGGGAGGCGGCGAGGCCGAGCTCGGGCCGGAGGCGGCCGCGCCCGCGCGCGCTTGGGCCGAGCGGAGGAGCCTCAGCGCGGGCCGAGGGCCAGCGCAGATTGGGCCTACGCGGGGGAGGCCTGGAGCGGGCGGTGTGTCCAGCGGGGCATGGGTGGCATGCGCGACGGGAGTGGCGGCGTTGGGGGAGTGCGGGGGAGATGGAGGGGTTGGGGGGCGGGGTGGATAAATATCCCCTACCCCCCACCCAACCGACTAGGGCACCGGATGGGCCACGGCCCAGTACGCCAAGGAGGCCAGCCGGGCAAAGGAGAAGGAAAGAAAATAAGTAGGGGAAGGATGGAAAGAAAAGAGGAAGAAGAAAGAAAGGAGAAGAAGAAAGAAGAGAAAAGAGAAAGAAGAGAAGAGAGGAAAAATAGAAGAAAAAGAAAGAAGAGAAAAGAGGGAAAAAAGAAAAAAAAGACGGGCCGTCGATCCGGCCTGCACACCAACCCTTTGAGGATTAGTGTGCCGGCTTGGACGGGCGCTGTCCGACCGCCCCAACCGGCAAGGGGCTACTGTTGGAGGAGGGTCCCTGCGCTACTCCGAATCGATGCTGTTCAGGATCACCGCAACACCGTTAAGGTTCTCGTGACACTCTTCGCTCGCATTCGCCCGCACGTCATCCGCGTCCATCGGCACGTCACCCGTGTTCGTCGGCACGTCCAGCTATCTCCGACACGCCCGCTCTCCGCGTCAAGACTGTCTCCGACGAACCCTCACGCGGGACCGTCACGTTCTCCGAGAAGATTCTCCTAAAAGATGTCCGGAAATATTCTCTCAAGATTCCTTATGAGTAGGAAAATGACCATCATGCCCTTGTAATAGTTCCGTACTTTTGGGGCAAAACTGTAATTTCGCACTTTCTCCTCCCTCAACCCTATAAATACCCCCTGGGGGGTAGTGTTAGGGGGATCCATTTTTCACTCTCTCACCTGTAAGCTCTCAATTCCATGCCCTAATACAAACACGGATTTACGTCGTCGACTGCTTCGTGCGTTCACGCTCTCGCTCGTTGTCCCCTCGTACGCCCGGAGGTTGTCGTAACCGACCGGGGATGCCATAAGTTTATTGTCTAGACTTATATCTACGACACTATCAAAACACGACGATGAGAATGGCAACCGAGACTGACCGCCGGCATGTCGGCATGAACGACGGCAGCCCCATGTATGCCTGGGCCACCTCATGCACGTGGCCTCACATGTGCCACCGCGCACGTGTCGGCACCGTTACCGTCCGATCAGCGATCGACGGTCTTGAGATCGCCAGATGGTCGCCATCTAGGGGCACTAGATGCTGACGTGCTGTCCTGTACGTCTTTTATCTGAAGTGACTTGCGCTTATTGGCTTCCATTATTGGCTGCACTTGCACCTGAGATCAGATGAGATAGATGGGATGTTGTCGTGATAGCTAGTGATCTTCTTTTGCTACAAGTGGAAAGGCATGGGCATAGTCTAGAGCTCCCTAAATTAATCTAGCTTTCATCAAGTTAATAATGGTTCACCTCATCATGCAATATCAGCTCTAGCTACTTCTTAGAAAGCTATAACTCAAACAAATACGACTTAATTAAGTCGAGTAAGTTTTCGGAAAGAGAAAAACAGCTCTACGGAGCTTGTAGGGCTTTGTGCAAGATCAAGCTCCTCGAACAGATTAGAGCTAGCCATGTGACAAGATCATAGGATATATAGCTGGTAGTGTCGAAGTAACTAAGTGAGTTTTTTTTAATGTAAATAGCATTAGATTTCACTACGCAGGCGTATATGATTGCTGAAACTATTTATGAAAACTACTCCTAGAAAGGAGTAACAATTGATTTGTTTTGGGTTCTGATGATTAGGTGCGCTGCATGTTGCTGGTGTTGTCGCTGTCAGAACAATTCCACTGGTTTGATGCTTTACACACAAATTCATTTGTATACATGATTCTCTCACGGATGAGGCTACGAGAACAGGGATATGTATTGGTGTTGCCGTCAGTAGAAGGCTACCTAATTTTCACTTGGCTATAGCAGATGTGGGAAAAGGATTAACCGGTCATATCATCAACACCTTTCTCTATCACTGCAAGATGGGACAACATGCATAAGCAGATAGGATGGATAGATCGTGACATGTCAAATATCTTGTCCGTATTAATTGTTACATTTGGATTAATGTACAGCACATATATATGTCGACACATGACTAAATTTTGAATTTTTTTACTAGTTTTTACATAATTAACATTATTGAATTGCCAAGAAAACATTTGGGAAATTCAGTCTCCTTGCTGGGGAACCGGCTAGTGCCGCGACTCGGGCCGGGCCGTGCCGGCACGGCCCGCCGCCCCCACCGTGCCGTGCCGTGCCGTGCCGGCACGCCAAGCCGCGCCGGCGGCCCAAACACGGCACGGTGGCCCGCCGTGCCGCCATCGGGCCGTGCCGGCACGGGCACGCCACGGCTGCCGGCAACGAACACGCAGCGGCGGAGGCGCGTGCGAGGGGGACGGCGGGAGGAGGGAGCGCGGCGGAGGCACGGGCGCGCGGGGCTTCCAATGGCGGCGGACCGGCCGGTGGCTCACGGGCTCACAGCGGCCGGCGGGGGAGTTGCTTGGGGAGTGGAGGGCCGAGGAAGGAGAGTGGAGGGCGGCCGGCGGGGGAGTTGTTTGGGGAAGAAAGAAGAGGAGGCCGCCGGGGTCTTCGGGAAGACCAGAAGTAAAGCCAACCGGAAGAGATAAAGAGAAGAGGAGGGCGGGGGCGCGGGTTTTGACCTTTTTTGCGAGGCTAACGCCACCCACGGTGGCGTGTGACCGCGAGGGCTAACGCCACAGACAGTGGCGTTCGCACCCGGTCCCGTTGAGCTGACGTGGCGAAATGTTGGACGCCAGAGACAATGGCATTCACAGGCATAGCCGAACGCCAGGAGCTCTGGCGTTTGAATGCCAAACGCCACGGCCTCCGGCGTTTTCCAATCAGATTTTGAAAAAGTTTTGAACTAGGGTCATTTCGTGCTAAAGTATCAAAAAATGGTCAGAATAGTGATTTGAGCCCCGCGGGGGCCGGGGGTGGGTATTTAGGGAATTAGGGGTGGGTCGGTAGGGGAAGAAAATAGGGTGGCAGGAAAAAAGATATAGAAGAAAATAGAAAGAAGAGAGGAGGATGGAGGAAAAAAATAAAAAGAAGAAAAGAAGGGAAAATAAAAATAAAAGAGAGAATAAAGAATAGATGTGAAATAAAAGAGAAGTAAAGAGATAAAGAATTAAATATATAAATAAAAATAAAAATAAACATTAATTGGAGGAATAATAAAATTTTATTAATATGCAATTATTGCCTCATTAAAAACCTTACACCTCCGTGTGGAGTTCCTCTCGTAAGGAAAAGAGTACAATAATTTGTATGCATACATGGATACTAATCAATATCGAGATTCTCAAGGTCGGCCAAAGCCTTCGTGATCTCCGGATCCTCGAGCTGATGTTGTTGCCGGGTCTCTGCTTTGTCCCAGTCATTGAGGCAAGTAAGTGCCTCAACCATGTCAGATGCGAGGGATGACCTTCTTGGCTCGATTATCCTTCCAACCATGCTGAAAGTGGCTTCCGATGAGACAGATGATACTGGAACCATGAGTATGTCTCGTGCAAAATGTGATAGCACGGGATATATCCTGTGATGGTTCTTCCACCACGTGAGTAGATTGACATCTTGATCTTCTGCAAGGTCGAACGCAGTTTCAGCATAAGGTGTGTCAAGGTAGTGGTTGATCTCTACTCTGGGATTCCATTGCGTCCTGCCAGATGTTTGGGAAGATGATTCACTAGAAGCTCTACCTTTTAGCTTCTTCCACACAGTGGCGGCGCTCGAAGTGATATTTCCCTGTGGTGTTACCGATGCACTTGTCCTTGGTTGACCTGTACTACCATATTTTTTATAATACAAATGATAAACATCAAAAAGCTCATCATGAATGTGAGTATAAGCATCCAAGTAATTTAAACCTAAAGCTTCGCCAATCGCCTCATAAGCCCCTTTTAGCCCTTCTAACTTTCTACGGGGATCAAAAATAATACCATAACAATAAAGATGTGGAATAGCTGCAAAATATTTTGAAAACTTTTTCTCCATTAGTTTAATAATTGGTTTTAGGAGACGATCATCCCTATTTTCTTTTATAGCTTCGGCCATTGTCCAAAGCCACTCGATGACTAAACAAGAAGTAGGATAATAAATACCAGAAAGAACTGCGGTTGCATTGTAAAATATTTTTAAAAATTCACGAAAACGACTTACAACCTCCCAGTCGCCATCGGTAATTACCTGCATACCTGCATTACAGTTCACATAGAGAGATATAATATGCTCATACCCTTCGCACCGCTCTAGCATGGTGTACGTGGAGTTCCACCTCACCTTCATGTCAACACTAAATTTCCTGGAACCTTATGTTGGCTTTACAGTAGTCGCGGTACGCTTTGTACCTTGTCGATGATGACGTAATGAACATAATAGCACTACGTATACTATCCAAATTAGGCTTCATTACCTTCAAACCTGCTTGCACAATGAGATTAATGATGTGGCATATGCACCTCTGGTGGATGACGTAACCTCCAGTGTACGCTTGTAAAGAAGGTGTCATAATCTCCATAGCCGAAGTGTTAACTGAGGCATTGTCAAGAGTAATGGAAAAAATTCTATTTTCTATTTTAAAATCTGTAATAACCTCAAGAATACGTTCCGCGATGGCCTCTCCAGTATGTGCCTCATCTATTGACTTAAAGCCTATGACTCGTTTGTTTAAATTATATTCGTCATCCGAATAGTGTGCAACAACACTAAGATAAGCAGACCTTTGATGGGAGGAAGTCCATATGTCAGATGTTAAGGAAAAAGAAAAACTCACTTTTGTGTATTGGTCTTTTAGTTCGGCCATTTTATGATTGTAAAGTGATACTATGTCTCTTGTAGTGGTTTCCTAGTGACGTGATTGTACTGTGGGCAAAAAGCACGTTGGATCAAACGCTCAAACCTCACGCTTCCCCGTACTAATCGAAAGATTCTCGCTAACTATGTATTTAGCTATCTCCTCTCTTGCCAGCTGAGGGTTATACATCCATGTGCTTACCGAACCATCAGGGCCAAGGTTTAGCTGGGTTTGGACACCTTCTCCTTGTCTCCGTCCTCCGGCTATCTTTTCCAAGCATGATTGTGCGTGCCGCTTTAGACTACCTGTTCCATTTTTTGACGATGCCTTTAATTTAGCTTTGCAATATTTACAAGTGGCATATGATACCTGACGTCCGTTTTCCATTTCTACGGTATGCTCCATATGCTCCCAGCACCATGCCCTTCGGCTACTTCCACCCTTGGTTACTTGCACCGATGATCCAACACCGGTATCCGTTGACTCTGGTTCCCCTGCAAAATTATCAGCATCCTCAAAACCAGCAGTACCATCCATATGCCTATCATCCATACCATAGTCTCCCATGTCGGGGGAGAGTAGACGAGGATCGATTTGGTCGTCTTCCATGTTGACAGAGAGATGATCCATCTCATTGTCTCCCATCGAAAGAGCATTATGGTGTGCTGGCGTTGGCCCGCTATACGAGGATCGACCCCGTTGTGACGCCGTAGGATGAGCAGGAGGACGGCGTCGACCTGCCACCTCCGCCGCCTTCCCTTTCCTACGAGAAAACATATGTGACATATATGCTAAAGGATTGGTGTTCGTGTGCGTATTATATCGAGACTTGAGAGCACCGAAGTTATATAGGCATGTTCTGTCGTCCCCCCTCCACTATTTTTCAAAATTTCAAAATCCTGCTCTCCCCTCGGGCCCCCTCACGTCTCAGTGTCTCACTCAAATCACTTTCCCAGATTCTCTCTTTAAAAAAAAATCCCTCCCGGACAGCCCCCGCCCGCCCCCCGCTTTTTTTAAAAAAAATTCCCTCCCGGCCCCCCCGCCCCACCCCCCCCCGTCCCGGCCGCCACGCGGCACCCCTGCCCCGGCAACCCCCGTCCCCCCCACGTCCCGGCCGCCACGTGGCCCAATCCCGCCCCAGCCCCCCGCCTCCCGGCCGCCACGTGGCACCTCGCCCCGGCACCCCGCGCCCCTCGCGTCCCGCCCGCCACGTGGCTTCAATCCCGCGGCTCCCGCCCCGACCCCCCGCCTCCCGGCCGCCACGCGCGCGGCGCGCCTCCCCCGCCCCGGCCCCACGCTCCACCGAATCTGGCCGCCCCGGCCCCACCACCCCCCACCACTTCCCTGCCGCCACGCGCCCCCACGGCCCCGCCCTCCCCTCACAGCCTCACTCCGTGCGCGCGCCCGGGTCGCCGTGCCGACGCCACCGCCATGCCCCCGTGGCCCGCTTCGGCCTGCCAGGTCGTGTCGGCCCGAGCACGACCCATTGCGTTGTGCCGGGCCGTGCAACCCATCGGGCGCGGCTCCCAGGCACGACCCGGCCCGGGAGGTCATGTCATGCCAGCCCAGCCCGTTTGACAGGCGTGTCGGGCCGTGCCGTGCGCCGGGCCGTGCCTGCCGGGCCTCGAGTAAACCCGGATTTAGCCGGCCCGAGTCGCGGCTTTAGAAACGGCCAGCAACTAGAATGAAGTAGGAATATGTTATGCTAGCTATGCAGTTAAGTAAGAGCCAACCAAAGTCAGCATTGAATTAAGCCACGTATATAGTAGCCGGTCTAACTAAGATCGGTATCCATCAGCTTGAGCAAAATCGTGTCAAAACGGGTAAGCAAAAATTCCATAAGAATTAATTTGTGTTCTTTTTGGCCATTGACGAGCACTTGATCTTCAATTAAAAGCATACTACAAAATGGCAAAGCCAATAGGTAGTCAGTATGCAGTTTATCATCAGGTACGTACTTACGTAGTACTAGCATCTTATGGTCATTCTTGCAAGCAAAGAACTTGCATGACTGGCTAGGAATAGCATAATTAATTAAGAGTATGTAACCGCATGTAATAGTTAGGTATTCAGGAACGCTCTGGATGCACGTACACCTCAACACCTAGCAACGCAGTGCCATTCGTGTGGCTGAATTAAAAGAGAGAACATATAGCATATTTGGCAAAAGAAGAACAGCTGCTACAAGTGTCATTTCATCACCACGTGGATATATGCTTCATACTGGATATATGACATTAAACTTGACGGCAGCAATCGAGGCAAGGTCAAATAATTAATCGGCAGCTATCATGGCATCTTATGGCTAGTCTTGCAAGAAAGGAACTAGCTAGGAATATGCTAAGAGTGAGTAATCAAGAACATATATATATACAATTACCTCAACACCTCATGCATGCATCCAACTTCACCAGCAAGGCAATGTCTGGCCACCAAAATCAAAACATTTCAGCAGATCGAGAAGACAAAAGTACAAGCGTCATTTTCTGATATGCTGCGCAAGCGTATTATTATGTGGAGCTTTTGCTACATATTATAATGTTTCATCCTGCGTTTTAGACTTTTGAGTGGTCTAACTTTGACCGCTAGTATAATATACGGAGTACTATTTAGAATAGAATCATATAAAAACAGTAACATCGGATTTGTTGTGATCAGAAGTGTTTTCAAAATTATAACGTTCCTCATAGTTTTATTTATATATACTAATACGGAAATCAAGTAATATCGATGCACGAACTAATGCTAAACAGACATATGCAAATGTTTCATGCTTTGAGCGGGTCTGTAAATATTATATATAATTTTGATTCGTTAAATTTGCACAGGCCGACCTTAGCTCAGTTGGTAGAGCGGAGGACTGTAGTGTGTGCAGATCAATCCTTAGGTCGCTGGTTCGAATCCGGCAGGTCGGATATCTTTTTTTTTCCATTTTAAATTTATTTCGCTTTTGTCCAGAAATGGCTGAGATGTCTTTTCATTATTATTGTTTTTTTAGTGAAGGACCATGCGATGTCTGCATTAGATTCAACTTTGAAGTGATTTGCAGTACTCGCCAAACTGTTCGGTCGAGAAAACACCCAGCTGTCTACGGTTATGTTTGGGGATACGCCCTCCGTATCGTTATTTTGTTACATAGGGCTGGTGCTTAACGCCGATAAGCGCAAACTGACGTAATAATTGACAAAATCAGCAATCTGAGATGATCAAAAGAATAATATATCAGTGTTGTTGAAAGAATCGTTACTTATTACTGTCATAGTGCCATACATCACAAGTCATGAGCAAAAAGACTCATGTCTACCCGAAACATCCTCAGGAAACATGGGATCATCTGCCGGAGTTGCAGCAAACCAAGAGTTAATGTTGGCGCAACCACATCAAGCATGCATGAAATGGCACCGTATCTGCAAACTCTCGGGGCACAATTCCCAAGTTAAGGATAAAACACCGTGGAGTTGTTGCCAAAGTTTTCTTATTAAGACTACAAAACTGGTTACTTTTGTACGGGTTGGTCATGAAGCAACTGAACTTCAATTTGCACCTAATATCTTTCCTTGGGCCACCTTCTCCAAAGAATTCTTGGAAACACGATAAGATACCACCTTACATTTACAAAAGCAGTCTCCTAATGTCACTGAAGTCCAATGCCAACTCTGTGAAAAACTTGCCTGTTCTCCCATGTAGCATAAAAAGAAGAGTGTAAATAACACAAGAGAAGACAAGGTTGGATGATGAAATTACAGCGGTATGACGATCAATACCTCCTACTTGCCCATCAAATATACGATGATCAGCAGACAGCGTCAAGCTCATTTTTGTAACTACAGCAGCCTTCTCTGTTCCTGGATAATGCAACATGAGTTAAATATGAATGCAACTATTTTGAGCAGGAAATCACATTGTCAAGCAAATATACCATCACTGTCCATCACAGGCTCCACAACCTTGTTACCCTGGCCGACAGCGAGAATTCCAGCCTGACAGAGATATGAAAAGAGATCATAAGTACAAATTCAAAAATTTCAAACCGGGTTGTCTCCATTTCCATTACTTAAAACAGAAGTAAAACTCCAAATGATCCCATTAATTGATAGGACAAGGAGAGACCTGTGGAGGATTAATGATTGCACAGAAATGGTCCACAGGATACATTCCAAGATTTGAGATACTGCATAAGCATGGATAGGTAACATGTCAAATATGGAATAGCACCAATGAGATAGCATGACCTATAAAATTCAATGTCAAACATGTACAAGTCACTTGCCTGAAAGTACCCCCTTGAAACTCATTAGGAGCAAGCTTCCCAGCTCGTGCCTTTTCGGCCAGCTGCTTGACCTACAGTGATTGGCAAGGAAGAAAACCATAAATCTTCCATAGCGATTGAAACACTGAAAACTAATCTACAGGTATCTAAGAAAGTTTTACATTTTTAGTGCTTTCAAATGCAAGCTTGATTGTGGTTGATGATAAGCAGTACATGCACACGACTTTGATGGTATCTCATTTTACAAACTGCTTGATCATTCTGACATACAAACATGCTGCTGAAGAAATTTCCTTAAACTTTAGAAGCTTTCTCATACCTCTGAGGATATTACTGATATAGTCTTTTGATCTGCATTTCTTATTATAGGAGTCATCAGGCCCTAGAATAGCAAAGAGACTCATTACAGACATCAAACATATGCTAATAAAAACTTATGTGCACGATGTTGTCATACCTTATCTGTAGCAACAGCAATAGATATATCAACTGAATCACACTTCTGGGCTTCTTCCTTCGCGTTATCCCAGTAAGCTGGCAATTGATGATGAAAAAACAGGATTTACAAAAGCGGAGACTAATAAGGCACTTGACACAATCCAGCATATGTAACTGAATATTTAATTAATCAGTTGGAGCACAAACTATGAGAAAGACAAACTCTAATGCAATACCATCGTCCTAAGTAAGCTCATGGGATTTCCCTATGTTAATCTATTGAAAAAACCAGCTAAAACTCACGAGGAAAATCCATGCTACACCATTTATTTGTGCGCTGACGATAGCTTTAGTATTCCGAGTTCCAATAATGTATCACGTGCAAATTATGTCATGTACCATCTGATCAATATGAAAATGAATCATGTTCATAGAGTTCTATCACAGGACGCTACCATTGTCCCTAGCGACACTAGCACTATCAGCTTCCCAAGATTGGCCATATAATCCCACATCAGTCGCTCAGGTACACAATGAAGTTCATATGTTTACACCAAGAAGGTTTGTGCCTGGTACATCAAACATAAATAGAGATTTAATTTGATATTTGCCAGAATTGTTGCAGCATTACCATTTGCTTCAGGGACATTCCTTAAGGCAAGTGCGACAGCTTTTATGACGATATCATTTACTGAAACTTTAATGCCGTGTTGCTCTGCAATATTAGAATGCACAAGGGGAAAAGGGTTATACTCTTGGTAGCTGAATCATAAATAATAATAAAAGATGAATACAAACCTTTCAGTTCATTCCTGAAAGCAAGCAAGGAATCCAGTATAACATCTGACGACAATACAACACGTATAATCATGTCAACAACACCATTGAAATTGCAGAATGTACATGGGATGAATACAAACCTTTGGATAGGTACAAATGTGGAGTAGTCTGCTTGGATTCAAGCAACCTTTTTGCAATCACCTACATAATACAACTTTTTGTCACTTTTGAAACAATAATACATGCACTTTGGCGTTGTAAGAAAAACTTGACCAAGTTCATTTTCAGAATGACGTTATTGTACTTTGAAAGATGTACTCCCTCTAGTTCACAAAAAGATGACATTTTGGACAATGGTCTAGTCAAACTTTAGAAGCTTTGACTACCTATATTTTTCAAAATATTTAGAATGAACAATTGGGAATCATATGTGTTGATTTGTCTTGGAAAGTACTTTCATAATATCATAGTTTGTTAGGTTTTATAAATATATTATAATAAAAATTAGTGGTCAAAGTTGCATTTTGGAAACCGTGTCAATCCAAAACGTCATCTTTTGTGAATTGGAGGGAGTAATTGTTTATTAGTACCAAGATAGCAATTAAAAAGAAGGATTTTTTTGTTTTGCCACTTATTAGGCCTCTAATCTCCTTTCTACCACCATAAAAACTCCTTTCTCTCTGTGCCCTGTTATTTTTTGTCACTCCCCTCAGGTGAACACCATTTGATCGTCACGAAAAATACCAAAATTTTGTACAGAACTGAAAAATTTTGAGAAAAAAAATAAAATCATATTAAACCGTTATTTTTGTATTAAAATACAATTCTTAAACATTTGATTAAAAGTAATAACTCTTTCTGGATTTTTTTATTCTGAATTTTTATTATTTTCTGGTATTTTTCATGATCTTCTGAGTTTACTGGTATTTTTCTTGACAGTCAAAAGGTGTTGACCTAACAAGAGAGGAATAAAAGAACATAGAAGAGACGAAAAGAGTGGCAAAAGAGAGAAGGGCGATCAGACTCCCAACGAGCGACAAAAGAAATTTTTCTCAAGGAAAATCAATTAATGTTACAGGGCTATAGGCTATAAACTGATACAGAACAAAGGCAGAACCATCTCCAGCCGTAAGAGGTTTAGAAGTACTTATGCAAGTTTTTGGCTTGAATTATTGATATCAATCTAAAAGATTATACAAACAGAACATCAAGTTCATGAATATTTGGGCCTATGTTCAGATGTTGGATGATCCTACCGCAATTTCTATAGCTAGATACAGAATAGAGGAAGTTCAGAACATTTTCTGCATGGTTCAAAGGTCTCATATAGTCTTATAGACTTTGACTGGTGCATGCATCCCAAGAAAAAGAAATGCCATATCACACAGCAATCAGAATCCAATACAAGGGAAGGGGGATAGGGTGAGGGGTGGACACTAACTACATTTTGGAGAAGGAGCAGCACCAATGCCAACTACCAGGTAGCTTCATCTTCACTCTTCAGCTTAACACTGCTAGAAGCTCATGCCCACAAAACGAGTCGCAGGTTCTGCCGTTCTAGGGATTCATAGAGAAGCTCCCTTCTTATTGAGAAGCTGAAACACTTCTCTATCAGCTTATACAGGCTTCTAGAAAGGGAGCAAAGATTATCTACGAACAGGGCCTAAATGTGGGAGTTGAGAAGCCAACTTTGATGTTTTAGGTTCACTAAAAAGAGATCTTGTAGCACTACGAGTAATCAATAATGTGGTTGCTCCCAACAAGGTCAATCAAAAGGCATGTGAAAGTTTTGGTGTTAGCAATTTTAAATTTTATTTTGAAATAAAATATAATTTGAGTTAAGACTGGTGATCCTGCTTTTTGGAGTTTGTCCTATGTGCCCTGAATTAAGCCTTTCATAATAGTGTTTGCTGATGCAACAGAAATGAATACGTAGCCAGACACAGTACCTTGCGTATCTGAGTATTGGTCATATCTTCAAATGCATCGCTCTTTTGTGAAGTGATTACGGATTGAGCTTGGGAATCACAAGTTGGCTGGGGTGAAGGTGCGGCTGGAGCCATCTTTTCTTTGTCTGAACTTGAAGCAGTGCCTGACTTCAACGCGGCCAAAACGTCGCCTTTCAGAAGAGTGCCACGGGGACCTGATGCTTTTAGTAAAGAGGCATTAAGACCATGTTCTTTGATAAGAATTTTAGCTGCCGGGCTGATGCGGCTCATTACTGAGCTTTGTTCAGCTGTGTCAACTTCAACACTTTGTGCTGCACTTCCACTTGACTGATCCTCCTTCTGTCCATCTCCAAAGGAGGTATCAGCAGGTATATTTTCAATATCCTCGGAGTTTTCAACCTTCAAATGGACATGACATAAGTATGTAATGCTGACATTAAAATGGAATAGTCAACGAAATAAAAAGAACCACCAGTCAAGCATGGAGCTATACCGTGACAAAAATGGGCTGTCCGACCTGAACATCCTTTGAACCTTCAGGTGCTAAAATCTTGGCCAGATACCTGCAGCATTAAAGGGGTGAACCAAAATGAAGGTGTGTGCAGAGTACACAGATATGCATGATAATAAAAGATAAAATGGCACAGAAGAATAAAACATAAGTGGGCAAGCACAAACTATACATAGAGAAAGAACCTTAGAACAAAAACACAACACTGTATACCAGTTCATTACAACACAGCAATATGGTACTGTAACAATGGAGGAAAATATCCAAAATTTCTTTTGTAGACCATGACAACCAAGGTAGGTAGGTAGCATACACAAACTTTAATTTCCATACAGATACTGATAAAATCGATTAAATCAATAAACAGTTTCATGTAAATTACTCTTCTTATGCGCATTTCATGCAGAACTTAAGTGTATTTGAAGCAAGTACACATTTGATGTGGACTGGCAAGAGTAATCAGGGGAAAGAAAGGATTATCAATGGAGTTTGGATAAGTCAGCCAGCAAATCATATTTTTCTCAAAAGAATGGACAGAAATTTAATAAGACCTAGAAAAATATTGAGGTTACTTGCAGCTAGAATTATGGGTTTCATTAAATTAGGATGACAACCTATTCCAAGAGCATTCTGATAAGTTTTATCACTGAATGGGAATTCTAATGAAAAGTACTTAACTTGTCCAAAGTAAGAAAACCAGACTACGGCAAACTTCGCAAATATCTGTACACTTTGGTAATGTAACATCATAATTGTTTTTAGGGAAATACTTGATATATATACTATTATTTATTGTTAGAAAAGAATGTCACGAGAAGAGCCAACAATTTTTCTTCAAAGGCAGTGGAAAATGGAATGGAAGTAGTGAAGGACATTACCCCTCTTCAAGGCTTTCAAATTCAAGTGTAGCTTTGTCAGTTTCTATCTCACAGATCACATCACCAACCTCGATCTGCAAACAACATATAACTTTAGAAGATACTATACTCCAAGCTACTAAGAGAGAAAAATGTAAAGAACTCTATACTAGGACATTCAAGTTATATCATGAAAGATTCCATAGCAAAAGCCTCACCTTCTGTCCTTCCTGTTTTCTCCATTTTGCAATGTTACCTTGATTCTAATGAAAACTATGTTAGAGTGCCAAATATGAACATATGGGGGAAAATACAATGCTGGCATCAGGTATTACTATGACCAACATTTAAGATCTTACCATAGTAGGAGACAGTGCTGGCATCCCAACCACCATATGCGGCGGAAGCCCTGCCGAAGTGATAAGAGCAAATTATGGATATAAAGGATATCATTTGCTATTTGCTACCAGCACATTTCAGTGCATCTTCTCGGTGTCAATTAAGTTGCAATATGCAAATGTGAAAAAAGAAAAGGAATGTAATGGCACAGGTAATTAGTCTACAAAAAAGATGTGCGTTATCATAGTATATGTTTAAAATAATATATGATCGTACAGTAATTTATAGTTACTAGAACACAGAATTCAGAGCCTTGCTCAGGATACTAACTTGTCTTGACTGCAAGTGAAGTTATTTCGCTGTTTATCAATTACATATTGCACAACAATCAAGAAGCATTAAACCACATAAAACTGCTATGTCCATGAGATTTAAGTTAGCAATCTGTGCATTTTAGATTTCAGTTGATGCAAATCCAAGGATAGATTAATTCCAAGGCTTGGCGCTATACCAAAGCCATAGGGTAGGATCCATAAGCTATTAAATATTTGTTTGGCTTGTTAATACACTAGAGATGGTCACAAATATATATTTCTACCTGTCGACGAGAACCATCGGGCTTGCATATCAACCTGGAATGAAAAATACTACATAAGCAAACAATGATGATGTGGAAAAGAAAAGGGATTAATCTTTTGTTAACCTTGTGATATCCGCCAAGGGATGCTCGAAGTACCGCTCGGGCCATTGTGGGGCCCCGAACCCGGTCGATCGGTCTAGATCGGGGTTGGAATTCGGTCCCCTGGTTCGGCGTGGCCGCTGGACCATGTTGTCGCCGGGACAGCGGCGCAGGAGAGATGTGTGGGTGGGGGGCGGCTGGGCGGGAAAAAGCAGCAGGGAGGCGGCGGCGCAACCGGAGGAGCATGACGGCGGGCGTGGCGTGGAGCTTCCCTGGCGAGGTAGGTTGAGCAGGCAGAGAGGAAGGAGACGACGCAGCGAGGGAGACGACGCTTGCTGGTGGGCCTGGGCTGGCCCAAATCCGGAAATTTTGCACTTTTGACCCGTTATTCGGTGCTTTTGGCCCTTTTCCAACATCACCTGCAATTTCACCATCACGATAGCTGATAGCCTTGTCAGACGCCACGTGTCCCTGTCGTGCTAAATGAACCTCCTAGGTCTCCGCATCACTGTAGCAGCTTCATCTGTGATAGTTGACATATCATCCTGTTGTAACAACAGCACGACAAGACCATGGCACACTACCCGTCAGCGACGAGTTCTTACCGTCTTGTAGGACTACGAAAGCAAGGTACGACGAGCATGATTGGAGCCCTCGGTCACTAATGGTGAGCGTGACCGCAAACAAGTACCAACTACTTGCCAACATTTTAATACAATCAATGATCTTGTACTCAAGTTTTTATTCCAACAAGTTGCTATCATTGTACCCATCAGCACTTCATACAATTGCTGCATCGTCCAGTCACTCATCCAAACCATGATAGGGGACATGTCGCTTTGCCCGATCATGACAGAGCTATTGTCAGGGATGGGCAGTAAGATAAGTACCTATATCAGGTGTATGGCACAACAGGAGATCGCAATGTCTAGCGCGAATGTAACAAAATTGTATTTGATTTTCACAAAAGGTCGAGAGTGATGTTTTGTTTGGTTGTTAAGAAAAGTAAACTCAGGGTGCCAAACCCCTGAAAAGACTTTCAGGAGCATATGCGATCTCCCTCCCACCATGAGAGACCTTCCCATCTGAAAAAATATCCCCGTGGTCATTTGGCAACAAGGAAAAAGGGAAAACTTCCTGCACAATAATATCAGGAAAATTCTAAAAATAAAATAAAAAATAAAAATCACAACAATTTCTGAAAAAGTTAGGAATGTCAAGGATGTCCCAAAAAAATCACAAAAATTGATTTTTTTCAAGAAAATAAAAATAAATCACAAATAATTCTGAAAATAATCACAGATAATTCCAAAAAAAAGACAAATCTCACTATGGATAATAGCTAATTCAAATTGTGATGTGAATTCAGTCCATTAACACTGTCACAATTGGAATTTTTTGTTTCTTGAGCTATGGCTAGAATTTGAAATTTCAAAATTTGTAACATAGTTTCTACGCATTCTATTTATATAGTTAAAATTCTATTTATATAGTTAATCTTTTTTTAACGATTTTTAGGGTGTGTTTTCGGATTTGGGTAACCACAAGCCCAGTGCACAGGGAAGGCTCTCGTAAGCTCTAAATTAATGCCAACATAACATTGTCCTCTCTGGACGCACACACAAGTAATATAGTTTGTTGACCATCCAAACTAAATGTCAACACGACATCGTTCTCTTCTCCTGCAAACACACAAGAGTTGGCTGAGCCCTCTACCGAGGGAGGAAATGACCCTTTTGCCCTCCCTGCGGAAATCGCCTAGCCCTAGCATCCACTGTTTCACCCCAACCCCCCTCCTGCTGACCTCTTCCTCCCTTCCTTCGTTTCCACCACCGTTCGCCAGATCTGATTGCCCCCTTCTCCGGCGACCGGCGCGGCGAGCTCTCCCCCCGCCTCTCCTCCTGGTGGCCAGATCTGCCCCACCCCTCCCCCCCCCTGGCTGCTCGCCCGGCGAGCTCCAGCCGGACGGAGATCCCCCCCGTCAACATCCTTCCTCGTGGGGTATGATCCATTCGGTTTCTTCCGGATTCGTTTGCTGCGTGGTTGAGTAGTAATACTAAAAGCATTTTACTTAACAAAACTTTTTGTTGAACCCCATGCCATGCCC
Source organism: Stipa capillata (assembly GCA_019208055.1). Lineage (NCBI taxonomy): Eukaryota > Viridiplantae > Streptophyta > Magnoliopsida > Poales > Poaceae > Stipa > Stipa capillata. The sequence continues at coordinate 59,680 of JAGXJF010000867.1, forward strand.
CACGTTAGGTCCGCCCCTGGTTTGCTGCCTGGTTGAGTTGTAATACTAATAGCAGTTTGCTTTCCAATAATAGTAACAATAAGGTTTCCTTACGCTTTGCTTGTGTAATCTAGGTTGCAGTTGTTGTAGTTCAAGACTCTTGGTGTTCTTCTTATCTGTTTTGGGCGGGCGATGATCGTTAAAATTCTAGAACGCCATGGACGCTCGCACTTGCGGCGAGAGCGAGAGGGCTGCGCCTTCGTGCGCTACGAACTAGTGGGAGCATCTCATATAACACGCGCTCCGCGTGTCTGCACTAGATGGTGTAGCTCAGATGTTTATACCCTTAATTGAACTGGGCAACTAGCTCGTGTTCCCGTGCAATCAAGTAGCTATCCCAACTCCCAACCTAGTTTTTGTTGCATTGATGGACTAAAAATTGCACGGCTTTCTGGTTCAGCACTTGATTCAAGCATTAACAGGCCATAGTACCCCTTAGTACTGCATGCTGGATGGTAATTGTTTGTACTTAAAGGGAAGGTAGGTCACTGCACTGTAGTGGAAAGTCGAGAAATCTTCATTGTGTATTTACTATTTGCACAACTTGCTTATTCTCTGTTGGCTCTTGGAATATTCCTTGACCATGGCATGCAACTATTTGCACCTGAAATATCTACTTGGACAAATAACGCCCAACCTTGCTTCATGATTTCACTCAGTCTACATTAAACCGTCGTTATTATACCAACACACATTTAACTGAATCTCTAATCAAGATATGCAGATAAAAAGAGAGATCCAAATGCAGACGAAAAGAACACAGCTTATGTTTCTTGTTTTTAGCCTACCTAATCAGATAGTTAGGATCAGCAACATAAGTATGTGCATAATATTTTGTGTCTATGAGAAGTTCTAATGCTTCATGAAGCTGCACTCAGCTACTGCATATTCACCAGCATATATGAATGGGTTTTGGTGTTCTGAGTTACGAATTCACGTAGTGTTACTCTTACACATATGGATCTTTTCACAGGGTTGATGGAAAATTTTTCTCCGAGGACTCTGCTCAATAGTATCTCACACCTTAGTGTCTTAACTTCTGATGGCTCTACTGCAAGGCCCAAGCCTATTCAGAAATACTGTCAAAATGTGTGCGATATCTCAAGCATTGTGAGCCCTCTCATAGAAGATATATGCAAGTCTCCTGAAGAGCAACTCAATGAGGTGTTAAGGGAGCTTGACACGGCTATTAATGAAGCTTCAGGGCTTATTGGGAACTGGCATCAAACGACCAGCAAAATGTATTTTGTATGTATGCATGAGATAAATTTTATATATCCGGATTTCACTTATTCACACTACCTTTCCATAATTATGCTTCATATATAAGTTGATTGAAGTAAATCAATCAGTCTGTCCACCTTGCCATGCTTTGGTTTTAGAGATAACACCAATTCTTACAAGGTAGCTGATGCTTTTATTGTGCATAATTTGGCTTCAACATATATTTGCTGGTGGCTAATGTTCTGCATTGTTCCACTGTCACCATTTAACCTTCTTCTTTGCTGGCTGTCATTTGCATCAACAAAATAACATATCAATCAGGTTCCATTAATTAATATTGTAGTGCAAAGTCTGATAGATGTTATCGTATTGAACTCAGGGGCCTTGATTATTGAAATTGTTGGAGCTGTCGGAACAGCGTTTGCACTTGCATTAGTTAAAGCGTTTTTGCAAAGGTTCGTGTGGTTAACTTTTTAGACTGACCATAACTGTGATGGGTCATTTCTTATGTTGAGTAAAATTCTCACTCTTATGTAAAATAACCTTCAAAGGGACAAGATGGAAAGGTGCATCAATCTTGGTTCTTGGTAAACATCCAAGCAGATTTGTTAGCTAAACTGAAAAGGTTTCCCAGCAGTACATGTTAGCTAAACTTCGCTGAAAAGGTTTACCAGCTCATCTCATGATTCTCTAGTAAGCAGTACTGTTTAAGTGAGATAGTGTATAAACCCAAAATAAACAAAATGAAAAATGAGGGAATTATGCTAAATCCATTGCTGTTCTTTTACAGGGAAACTTGCACAAGTTGTATTTTCTGTGACATGTGGTCTGACACTTCTGGTGTCATCCTGTCCTATTTATTTCATTAGTCGTTCACTTTTATGTGCTTGGCACAGTACTTGTACTTTTTGCTACTGGATACCTCTTTAGTCTTGAAGTCAATGCAAATAAATAGAGCCTTTTTATCCTTCATGGTGATTTAAGGCAGGTCTGAATATGGATACCGGTTCATGAAGTTATTTTATTTGAACATCACATTTCACCTTTTTTGTCCATCAGAATGTATAGCTCTTTAGATAACACAGCTTAATGAATGCCATAAAAGTCCTATAGCTAATGCTGCCCATCAAACGTTGCTGTTCTGATTCAGTGATGTTTTAATTACCTTAAACAGGTTTGGCAAATTGAATCTGTGATCTCAGACATTCAGGGATGCTCCCTTCAGTTGTGCCAGCTTGTTAATTCTCTATTACCTTCTCTGACTGGCTGTGCCTGCATTTGTATTGAGGTAATGGGAGATCCTGAACCTTTATCTAGTATAGTTAGTTTTAAATTTATTACAGTTTGTGACATTAATATCTCTTCTGCATCCAGCTCATGTTTCTCGTCTGTCATTTTTTATTTCTTGTAGAAACTCCAGGACATAAATTATGAGCACATGTTTGATTTGGTGAAGGAGGTTGCGATGGAGCTAACTAGGACGGACACACAAAGTCCTGAGAATCTGTTGAAAGTGTCGAGTTCATTAAGTCTGTCAACTAACCTGGAATTATACATGGAAGCTGTTTCCCTTGAGAATCTCAGAGCAAGGGCAATACGAAGTGAGAACCGTGAAGAACTGGATTTAGTTGAGCAGATGATTCCAATGGTCAACTATATGCATGAGCGCCTTCTCAGGGAAACACAATTGCTTAGCATCAACGGGGTGCCCATTCCTGCTGATTTTTGTTGCCCGCTTTCCCTGGAGCTGATGTCTGATCCTGTTATTGTAGCATCTGGTCAGACCTATGAGCGGGTTTACATCAAGTTGTGGCTTGATGAGGGTTTTACTATCTGCCCGAAGACACGCCAAAGACTTGGTCACTCCAATTTAATTCCTAACTACACTGTGAAAGCTTTGATAGCTAATTGGTGTGAGTCGCATGACATTAAGCTACCTGATCCTGTGAAATCTTTGAAGTTGAACTTTCCTTCAGCAGCCTCCTCCCTCCAAGATTTGAGCGCCACAGGCAGCAGCCCTCTACATCCCAGTTTTGTGGGTAGGACTAATATTCCTGGGTCCCCAGAAGCTGACCTGTATATGAGAAGCTTGAATAAAGCATCACCTCCCCACAGTGTGGTCCATCAGAACCCTGATGCGCATATGAACCGTCCTGGTCATGAGGCCTCCACTAATCAATCTTCAGAATACACAAATGGCTCTGCACCAGATATTGCAAGGTTATCTCTCGCAAGTTCTGATGCAAGAGAATCTACTTAGAAGAAAGACATGCTGGTTCTAATGTACAAACTTCAGAACAATCAACAGAGGAAGCATTTCAAGCATCTAATTTGGACAGGGATTCACAGGACCATGTAGACAGTTCTTCGGTGAATGGTAGTCTTCCTAATAGTGGCCAGCTTGATGGGGAATGTGACATTGACAATGGGGTGACACGAGTTCCAAGTGATAGGACAAATTACAGTAGTGATGCATCTGGAGAGGTTGCAGATGGTGGTCCTTCAGCCTCTTCTGCACCTCAAAGGGAAAATGTAATCCTGCCAAGATTTGGTGATGTCCGCATTAGAGGGCAATTTGTTCGGCGGCAAACATCTGACAGGGGATTCGCCAGAATAATATCATCCTCATCTGTGGATGCTCGGAGTGATCTTTCTGCCATTGAGAATCAGGTACGCAAGCTAGTCAATGATTTGAGAAGTGATTCTATAGAAGGCCAAAGATCAGCAACATCAGAGATTCGCCTTCTAGCTAAGCACAACATGGAGAACAGGATCGTCATTGCAAACTGTGGGGCTATAAACTTGCTGGTTGGTCTTCTTCATTCACCAGATGCCAAAATCCAAGAAAATGCTGTGACAGCCCTCCTCAATTTGTCAATCAATGATAACAATAAGATTGCGATTGCAAACGCTGATGCTGTTGATCCTCTCATCCACGTCCTTGAAACAGGGAACGCTGAAGCTAAAGAAAATTCAGCAGCTACTTTATTCAGTCTTTCAGTTATTGAAGAAAACAAAGTGAGGATTGGACGATCTGGCGCCGTCAAGCCTCTCGTAGATTTACTGGGAAATGGGACCCCACGGGGAAAGAAAGATGCAGCTACTGCATTGTTTAATTTGTCCATACTCCATGAGAACAAGACTCGCATTGTGCAAGCTGATGCTGTGAAGCACCTAGTTGAGCTGATGGACCCTGCTGCTGGAATGGTTGACAAAGCTGTAGCTGTCTTGGCAAATCTTGCTACAATAGTAGAAGGGAGGACTGCAATTGGGCAGGCACGTGGTATTCCAGCCCTTGTCGAAGTTGTTGAACTGGGTTCAGCGAGAGGGAAGGAAAATGCTGCTGCGGCATTGCTTCAGCTATGCACAAACAGCAACAGATTTTGTAGCATAGTTCTTCAAGAGGGTGCTGTGCCCCCTTTAGTTGCACTGTCACAATCAGGAACACCACGAGCAAGAGAAAAGGTTTGCTACCTTCCCATCATATTTTGTACGAGAAAAAAAATACTTGTAAATCACTTTGCTAAGAATTTGAATTTGCTGTGTGATTTTGCAGGCGCAAGCTCTTCTCAGCTACTTCCGCAGCCAAAGACATGGGAACTCAGCAAGGAGATGATCCTACCAGAAATTTTTGTAGTGTACATTAAGCATCTCGTTGGGTTTCTCGAATGGCAGTTATTGTTGTTGGTCGGCGCTATGTACTGTTTATAGTCAGATTGAAATTGTGCTCATCTCATGGTGGGTGTGTGTCGTTGTTGTTGAGATGGTGTATTTTTGGGGTTTTTTTTTGTATAGCTTGTCCATCGGTAGAAGCTTATCTATTTCGCCGAGATTTTGTTTTGTATATGCTATTAGCTGACTGACATTATGATTGTTTTGATGCTTGTAATCTCAAGTTATATTGTCCCGCTGAAACGAATAAGCCTTGTTGCGTGCATGCTTTCCTTCTCTGTTGAGAGATTGCTTCCTGGGGTTTATATTAATATGTAAATATATGTATGTTACCCATGAAACGAAACAATTACATTGACATGAAACGAAACAATTACATTGGCTGACTCTCAGCTGAGCTTGCCGAAGTGCTACATCCAGCACATGTTGACTTCAAGCCCTAGCAACGCACATGCATAGTCGTGTTTTGGAGGTGTATTTCAGGCGTTAAATCCTTACATATTCATGCAAAATTCTTTCAAAAATACCTCTCATGTTTGATATATAGGCCACCCTGTATTTATGATATGTGGGTCCAAAGACATACAAGAGTTTAAACTTATTTTAAGGGCATGGGCACTTTGCACAATGCCACGTAGTATAAAGTATGAAGGCGATTTTAAAGAACACCTCAAAAGGGCCATCTAGTTTGAGGAGTTTTTACTAAAATGCCTTTTAATGCAAATACTTTACATTCAATATTAAAATAAATACCACGCTACGATCAAATCCATGAGTTGATAGACGTACTATCTTTCTCGCCATCAACTTGACACTTTGTAATGGTGTCTTGATTGTTGACAACCACGGCAATAGAAAGTAGGTTGCTGATTATCTCCATTGATGTACAGGACCTACACCTCAACAACGGTATTGTTCCTCGGAAGAAAAATCAGAGATGACCTACTTCCACCCAACTCTGCCTGATGTCAATTTTCAGTGCAGGTATCACCGTTGTTGTTTAAGTGAGTCGGTTAGATAAAACTGATAACAGATAAAAAAAAATTTCTAGCGAAGAACTTACGGAAGAATAATAGAAGTTAAAAGATTATAGGAAGAAAAAACAGATCACAGTAGAAAATGCTGAAAACAATTTCCTTCAAGGAAAATACGAGTCTCGAAATATTACTGCATGTTACAATTTGGGGTTAGAAAAAAATGAAGGCTTCGAGAAAATAAAATTAAGAAATAAAAGAAAAGAAGCCCACTACTTGAAATTGGAATGTTCTCCCATAAATCACCTTTTATTTTTTACTCTTTTGCACCCAACAATCTTTTACTCCTTTGTTAATATGTCCCAGCTACGAGCTCTTTGATAGAACCTTGAGAAAGTCCAAGTACTTGCTGCCTTGCTGGCTATTGGGTTTAATTGAAAAATGTTAAGGCCAGCTTCATCTTGCAGTTTCGTTTGCTATCCATTTGCATTGTTAAGGTTTACCTTCTATAGACTAACAATCTGCTGATTAATTGACCAGGTTTAGTTATAACATTGATCAATATTTACATGGTTGTATTAAATTCCGTAACAAACTGCTGGATGTGCATTCCATCCTTTTGTATGGTCACCTGTTCAGTTGTTTACAGTAGCTCGTGTATTAAATTTTTTTTGGTTAGCAAGGATGCAAGTGCACACTATTGGCACATAAGCATGAATATGGTGGGATTGTGAAGCTATCTCCATCTAGAGCTACCTTATCTGTTACTGATCCAGTTGGATATTTTGGTGATATCAAGGTCAGCCCCTCACGAGGATGAGGTATACATAATTACATATCATCTCTTTCAGATGCTTACGTCCTGTGATATATCTGTTACTTAATTGCCTTAAAAATCAGTGTGTTGTGCCAGAACAAATCACAAAATAAGCTCCATGGAAAACGGTCATGGAACAGACTCAGTAAAGGTGTGTGCAGGAGCAAAACTAGGCTGCTTGTTTGCGAGCATGGATTATTTGCTCTTCCGAAGTGTGTTCTTTACTGCCTGGGCAAAATCTTGTGTTCTGCACTTGCATTGCTTTTCTGCAGTATGTCATATTTTTAAAATGTATTGCATGCCTATCGTCAACTAAACATTTTGTTATGATGATAAGATTAACAATGTTAGAATCAATGTATCTGTGTTGTGTGATTGTGCGCTAATTTATGGTGCGCTTTGTATGATCTAGACATTGTGACCCCAATAGAATGTTTTATCTGTTTCTGGAGTGGCTGTGTTTTCGCTGTGATGATTGTCAGGAAAGCCCAATAAACTAGTTTTACAAGGTGCTTAGATGATGGTCATGTGATGCGTCCTGAACTCCTGATTTCTGAACCCTGATAGCTGGCCTATAACATCTGTAGAATTGAACGATTTCGCCACTATTTCTTTAATTATCTGTCCATGAGCTAGAGTTTGAAATAGCATCGTTGTTGTTTCAGGCAAAATGCTTTAGTTCTTGAGGAAAACGAACAGAAGGAGGAGCTACGTGCCCAGATAATTACTAAAGCTGAAGAGTTTAAGAAAAAAAATATGAGAAGAGGATACAAACCTTTGAGACAAAAAAGGTCCATAAAAGAGAGAGAGAGGGTACGTGAGAGGGCACTTGTGAGTTGTAAGCAAATCTGGATTGAGCACTGAAGACTTATGTTGTGCTGCAGACTTTTGTAGAAAACCATGCTAACGCAGACAAGCAGTACTGGAAATCAATATCGGAGCTCATCCCACATGAAAAAGCTACATTGAGAAGCGGGGCAAGAAAGATAAGGACAAGAAGCCATCCATCAGAGTCGTTCAGGGCCCTAAGCCTGGTAAGCCCACTAACTTGTTGCTTTTAGCGGCTCGTATTATGCTTTTTTCCCATTAGAATTATTAGAATAGTTATTGTCTTGAATTTATATAGGTTTCAGTAAGAGCAGTGATTCCTCCTAGTTTGATACAGAGAGAGTGCACAAGAGGAAACTCTTTCACTCAGCATTGAAAGCTAGTTTGGTCTGTAGTATCATCCAGTCTTATTTTCTCTAGAACCGTTTACAATTTAGCGATACTTTACTGATAAGGCAGAAGGTGATCGCTGATTGGACTCTGGAACACCAAAAGCTTTATTGTGATTCTAAGGATGGGTGTCACTTAAAATAAAGAAACACTCGTGAACGTATGCGTGAATCAGTGAAATATCCAATCATTGGATGATCCTGATATCGCCTCAAGTTTTACTCTGCTGACTCTCCCTTAACCCAGCATTTAGCTAGCCCCAGGTTATTGATGATCCTACTTATCTTCACAGCATAAGCTGCACCTTGCAACACGCATGTGAATCTATTCCTCTGTGCCCACCCTTCATAAAAAATGAAAAGGACCGTGCTTTCCAACCAAAAACTGATGTGGCGTCGTCAGACTATGCAGTGAAGCTGGCAATGAACTCAGCGAAGTTCTTGACTTATTGGTTTATTAAGACAATGGCGAATGCTTCTTTGGTTTGACTTGAAATAAAATGCAACTGGGGATTAGCTTTTCAGGGTTTCAGAGAATTACCCGGTGAAACAATAGAAATGGAGATAATTTTGAGTTATTTTAATTATTAAACAGAATGAACTCAGTTGAATTCATATGCTAGAATGAAGAACTTATTCTAATGTTGCAACCTGCAAATGCAGGCCTCAGAAAGTTATCCCTGAAATGTTCCTTATGTCAAATCTAACAATTATCTATTAAGTGAATTCTCACTAAGCCCCTCTAAATTCTGCAACGGTGATGCTATGCAATTATCCTCTTTATGAAATGCAATCATCCTCTTCTGCAACGGTGAATTCCCTCATTATTTTCACCTCTAAATTTTCTGTCATGTAACTGTGTGATTGTAACTAGGTAAGTATATCAAAAGAACAATATTTGCTAGCTACTTGTTTTATGCATCGTGCTTATGCATTTTCTTTTTTTTTGCATGGCATATTTATTGGTTTTTGAGATCCAAGTGCTATATTTCCAGGGCACCGTCTCTCAAGAGTCTTCGCCTCATTTCTTGCTATGATGTTTGTGATAAAGGATTTACACAGGCGATAGAGCAGTTCCCTCAGCTTGAGGAGCTCGAGCTCTCGTTATGTTCAAATGTGGGCGAGAGTGGTGTGTTTGGGGTTGTTGGCAAAGCATGCCCGCAGCTGAAGCGCTTCAGGCTAAGCACTTATTCACTTTTGAAGCTAGTGCTAGAACAAGGACGATGAAGCCCTGGGGATTGCAACTATGCACGAGCTACGCTCTTTGCAGCTTTTGGGCAATAACCTTACCAATGAAGGGCTGACAGCTATCCTGGACAATTGCCACCAGCTGGAGTCCCTTGACATTCTTCATTGCTTCAAAGTCAACGTGGACGACATCCTGCGAGCTTCAGTGTGCCAGGATAAATACGCTGAGGCTTCCCCACGCCTCAACTAATGACTACGACTTTGAGGTTCAGAGCTCTGTTTGGGCGAATTCCGGCACTGACTCCGATGACCTTGATGGTGATGATACAGGGTCTGGTTTTGACTATGATCTGGACTCAGAGGACTACGATGATTATTGTGATCCTTCCCACTACCTTGATGGCGCGTACGAGGATGAGCTTGATGAAGAAGTGTTGTGGCTAAACCTAACACGCGAGCACTCAGAACGAGCTCGGAACGAACAAAACACAAGTCGATTTTGGTGCCGCGTAAGGTTGCGACGTTTTCTATTTTCTCTTCTCTTATTTATAGCCTATTACATGCTAATAAACTTGGAAACAAACCGAGCGTATAACCGCGCCATCCCACGATTTACTCGATCTCTTCCATACTCTAACAAACTTAACTAACTTAGCTAACTTGCCGGTCAAGTCATGAACAGACTCAACGTTTCCTGACCGGACTCTACAACCCGAGCAGCAGGGTTCCAGGCTCAACACACCCCCTAAGCCTGTTGCTCGGAACTTACTTCAACGACACCGAGTTTCTGTCTCATCTCGATGAACTTGACTCGACCCAGCGCCTTGGTGAGGATGTCGGCAAGCTGTCTGTCTGTACCAATGTGGTCGACTTCCACCTTGCCGTCTTCAATGCATTCACGGATGAAATGAAACCGAGTGTCGATGTGCTTACTTCGGTCGTGATGCACTGGATTTCGACTGAGTGCGATCGCCGACTTGTTGTCAACACGCAGTTTCACTGTCGTTGGTGCGCTGCCGACTAACTCCCCGAGTAGCCGACTGAGCCAGACGCCTTGGCAAGCCGCTGAGGCCGCAGCAATGTACTCGGCCTCACAGGATGAGAGTGCGACTACCTTCTGCTTCTGCGATGTCCACGTGATGATGCTAGAGTTGAGGAAGAATGTGACTCCAGTCGTGCTCTTGCGGTCATCGACATCGCCGGCGAGGTCGCTGTTGCTGAAACCCTGCAAAACGGGTTCCTTCATGTCGCCTTTCTTGTAGCAGCAGCCATACGCAGTGGTGCCGCTGACGTAGCGCAAAATCTGCTTCACCGCCGCCCAGTGTGCCGTAGTCGGTGACTCCATGTACTGACTTGCGATCCCGACTGCATACGCGATGTCGGGTCTGGTGTTGCAGAGATAACGAAGACTCCCGACTACACTCCGGTACCGAGTTGCGTCCACGGGTTCGCCGGTGGCTGACTTGCTTAGCTTCAGCCTATTCTCCATTGGAGTATGAGTGGGATTGCAATTCTTCATCCCGGCAGCCTCGAGGATCTTCACGGCGTACGCACTCTGACAGAGCGTGATCGTGCCGTCCTTCTGCGCCACCTCGATCCCCAGATAGTAGCTCAAGAGCCCGAGATCGCTCATGTCGAAGAGGCGATGCATCTGGTCCTTGAACTCGTTGATCTCGTCGTGGCTGGTGCCGGTGATGATCAGGTCGTCGACGTAGACGCCCACCACGAGGATTCCGTTGCTGTTGCTTCTGCGGTACACGGCGTGCTCGAGTGGACTGCGCGTGAAGCCGAGTGACACGAGAGATGTGTCGAGTTTGGCATACCATGCGCGAGGTGCCTGACGCAGCCCGTACAACGCCTTGCGTAGTCGGAGCACCTTGCCTTCGTTGTCGAGGTCAACGAGGCCGGGTGGCTGGTGCACGTAGACTTCCTCCTCGAGGTCACCGTTGAGGAACGCCGACTTGCCGTCCATGTGGTGCACCTGCCAGCCTTTATGTGCAGCAAGTGCGAGTAGCAGGCGCACTGTCTCCATGCGCGCCACTGGAGCAAAGACTTCGTCGAAGTCCACCCCCTGTCGCTGAGCATATCCCTTAGCAACTAAGCGAGCTTTATGCTTCACAACGTTACCTGAGGGATCCTTCTTGACTTTGAACACCCACTTGAGCCCTATAGCTCGGTGCCCAGTTGGGAGCGCCGCCAACTCCCATGTCTTGTTATCGTGGATTGATGCGAGTTCGGTGTCCATCGCCGACTTCCAGCAGGCTTCATCCAGCGCGTCTTGCACACTTGCGGGCTCCTCAGCTGCGACGAGGCACAAGCCGACTTGTTCAGCACACAAGTCGACTTCCTCCTTCCCCTCGTCGAGTTGTGTGAGGATGTCCGACAAGGTGCGGTAGCGACGTGGCGTGTGGTCGAGGTCGTGCCGAGCGAAGTCGGAACTTGGTGACTCGGTACTCGGTGATGCTCGGCCAGCGGAGTCAGAAGTCGGGGCCGACTTCTCTGAACTCGGCGATGCTCGGCCAGCGGAGTCAAAATTTGAGGTCGACTTCTCCGAGTCGGAAGAAGTCGGGGCCGACTTCTCCGAAGTCGGTGTGTCGTGGTACTCGACCACTAGCTTCTCATTCAGAAATGGTGCGATGCCGTGTGCACCCGTCGACCAGTTCCACCTTCGTTGTTCTTCGAACGTGACGTCACGTGTCACGTGAAGCTTCTTCGTAGCCGGGTCATACACCCGGTAGGCCTTGGAGCCTTCCTCGTATCCGACGAAGATCATTGGCGTCGATCGATCTGCAAGTTTGTCGATGCCGGGGCCTAGTCGCTTGACGTGAGCAACACAGCCGAACGTGCGAAGATGGTGCACCGCAGGCTTATGCTTGTGCCACGCCTCGTAAGGCGTTTTGCTATTGACACTACGAGTCGGTGCACGGTTGAGCAGATACACCGCCGTCTTCACAGCTTCGCCCCAGAACTCGGACGGCACTGCCATGCCTTTCAGCAGACAACGTGCCATCTCGACTACCATTTGGTTGCGTCGTTCCACCACGCCGTTTTGCTGAGGCGTGTAAGGCGCGGTGGTCTGGTGCTTGATGCCTTCATCCTCGCAGAAGCGTTGGAACTCGCCTGAGTTGAACTCGCCACCGCGGTCTGATCGGAATGCAAGTAACTTGCAATCGGACTCGGCCTCGGCGAGTGCCTTGATCTTCTTGAAGCGTCGCAACGCCTCATCCTTCGTCCTAATCACCTCGAGCCACATGTATCTGCTGTAGTCGTCGACGATGAGGAGGAAATAGCGATTACCTCCCGCCGTCGCAGGTGTGATCGGTCCACACAAATCGCTGTGGACCAACTCGAGGGTGCGTTCCGCTCGGTACGCCGATGCTTGCGGGAACGGTAGTCGGTGCTGCTTGCCGAGTGCACAGCCGTCGCAGAACTTGGCGACTCGGTCGATGAGTGGTACTCCCTCAGCCATGCCGAGTCGTCCGAGGTTGTGCAGCGCATGAAAGTTCAGATGACCGTAACGTGCATGCCACAGCCATGCTATGTCATCCGACTCGGCCAGCATGCACACCGGCCTCGCTAGAGTGAGAGGCAACACGTACAGTCGTCCGTGGTTCCTCTTGACCCGCGCGAGTAGTCGGCCAGCCGGGTCGCGAAGTCGGAGCCAACCGTGACGAATATGGGTTTCGCAACCCAACTCGTCCATCTGCCCGATGCTGATGATGTTGCTCCGAAGTCGGGGAATGTAATATACATCTGATACCTGCAGGTGTTCGCCGTTTCTGCACTCGAAGAGGATGATCCCCTTGCCCTCGATCTGGACCTCCGTGGCATCTCCGAGTTTCACGAAGCCCGTGACGCTGGTGTCCAACTCGGAGAAGATCTCGCGTCGCCCGGACATATGGTTACTCGCCCCCGTGTCCAGGTACCACGAGGTGTTGCAGCGATCACCGTCCTTGGCAACTCGAGCTTGCGAATGTTCCTCGTTGAGCAGCACGTGTTGAGCTGGTTGCTCAGTCAAGTCGGCGTGCGTGCACGTCGTGGCGAGGAGGAGCGCGGGTTCGTTGTCGTCGCCCTTCGCCAGGTTAGCTCGCTCCTTCTGTTCACGACGCGGCGCCTTGCAGTTCCTGGAGAAGTGGCCGTATTTGTTACAATTGTAACACTTGACCTGCGACATGTCGCGTTCGCCACCGGATCTGCCTTCCCGGGTACCGCCGACTTGATCACCACCATCCCGAGCGCTGCAGCTGTCGTTGCCGCGCCTACGGTTTGGTGCCTTGCCGAGTTGACGACTCGGACTGCCGTTGGAGCCTTGCCCTTGAGCACGCTCCTTCCGTCGCGCGTTCCATTGCTCCTCCGTGAGCAGTAATCGGCTGCTGCTGCCGACTTGTGTGTCGTCGGGGAAGTAGCGTTCTTCGGCCGAACGCAGCCGGCCCATCAACTCGTCGACCGTCATGTCGTTCAGATCAAGCAAAGTCTCGATGGACAATGCGATCTGATTGTATCGAGGAGGAAGAACTCGGAGGATTTTCCTCACGATGTTCACGTCCTCAACGATATCGCCGAGTGAGCGTAGGTTGTTGACGATGTTCGTGATGCGCATCCCGAATGCATCCAGCGTCTCCCCGTCGTGGAACGTGATGTGCTCGAACTCGGTGCGTAGTCGTTGCGCCGTAGACTCACGCACACGAGCAACACCCATGCGCATGATCTTCACCGTGTCCCACGCCTCCTGTGCCGACTTCTTTACTGCAAGCGTGCCGATCATCTCGGTTGGCACGGCCCGCAGGATTGCTGCGAGCGCCGACTTGTCGTCGCGTACGCTTGCCGGGTTGCCTTCCACCGCATCCCACAACCCCTAAGCCTCCATGGTGATCTGCATCACCAGAGCCCACTCGATGTAGTTCGTCGCGGTGAGGGTCGGGTAGACGGCACTGCTAGTCGGGATGTAGCGCTCCTGCACCACGCGCTCGTGGACGACGATCTCGTTGCCGCCCCTTCGCGCCCGACTACGTCCGCGGCTTTCTGTTCGTGTCCGCGGAGGCGTCCTGGACGTCCCATCAGCGCCGCCGTCCATGATCCCGGAGATCTCAACACGCTCTGATACCAAATGTTGTGGCTAAACCTAACACGCGAGCACTCAGAACGAGCTCGGAACGAACAAAACACAAGTCGATTTTGGTGCCGCGTAAGGTTGCGACGTTTTCTGTTTTCTCTTCTCTTATTTATAGCCTATTACATGCTAACAAACTTGGAAACAAACCGAGCGTATAACCGCGCCATCCCACGATTTACTCGATCTCTTCCATACTCTAACAAACTTAACTAACTTAGCTAACTTGCCGGTCAAGTCATGAACAGACTCACGTTTCCTGACCGGACTCTACAACCCGAGCAGCAGGGTTCCAGGCTCAACAAGAAGCTGGGATGATTCTCAGGGGCATGCGTGTGCTCCTGAAGTAAATTCCATCTGGATGTGCCTGGATGTTTCTCCTTTTTTCTGAAGTATCTGCACCCATGATCTGTGCTTTGCTGCTTGTGCTGGTGTAACGGATCTGCTGGGATACTGCCTTTTGCTAGAATTTTGCTAGACAGTCTACTGTAGATAACTCTGTTTATCGTCAAGCGATCTTGCGAATGAAACTGTATGGTTCACAGCAGTGTTAGAACCTGGTAGTTTCGTTTAAGTGGCTAATTACTGCTACTCAACTTGTTTGGTCAGTGCTTTTGCGTGATGTACACCAACTGTTTCTGTGTCCATGCGCAAAAATGTTGCTCCATGAGCTGGAGCTCTGAGCTCTGCCGTTGCCTGGCGGCTTTCGGTGACGCCCCGGCTGTGTCCGCTGCAGCTCTTGGCATTGTGCCTGGAGCTCCCCGGTGACTGTATGATCTCAGTTCTGGTAGCTATGGTATGGACTCATGGCGACTTATTACTCCCCCATTATGGCTCTGTTTTTGCGCTTTGGTTCAAGGACTCCCTTCCCTTCCGTGAGGCAGGATGGAGCCTAGACTGCCGTTCAAAACCATAATTTAGCTTTGTTTGGCTACATGCTCATTTTAAACCCATTATCAGACGGAGAATGTTGAGTTGTAAGCAAGAGAGGAAGAAGCTACCACATGAAAAATCATAAGCGACATCATATATATCTTGACAATCGCATTCACAGCATGTTTGGTCACACCTGATTCCAAAAGAGGAATTTTCTGGTACCTTGGTACTCCTCAAAAGGTAGGAGTACCAGATAAATCTAATCGTCCGTTTAGAAGGGTAATATAGACTTTAGACGTTTCAACTACAACAGAGCACGCGAGTCCATCTCCTCTTCAATCGATCCAGCGAAGCTGCTGCCTCCGTCCGCGTGCCGGCCGTGCCTTCGCGCGTGCCTCCGTCTGGCCATGGCCGCGCCGCCGCCTGGCCGCAGCCGCGCCTCCGCCCGCGGCCAACTCCTCCCACGGCCAACTCCGCCCGCCGCTGACTCTGCCCGCCGCCGCCTCCGCCCGCGGCCGCCTCCATTCGCGGCCGCGTCCGCCTAGCCGCGCCTGCGCCTCCGTCCGCGTGCGGTGCCTCCGCCCGGCCGCTCGTGCGCCGGCCCGCCTGCGCGCTAGCATCCACCGGCCCGTGCGTCCGCTCGCGTTGGCGATTATTTAAATTTTTTTAGTTAATGGACTCTCTATATTTAATCATTCTCACTGCTCTCCTAAACGGGAAGCTTGCTAGGTTGGTTGGTACATCGTCAGTTCGTTAAGCTTGTGATCGTGGGTTCGATCCCCAGGACCGCCACTATTTGCTTTTATTAGTGGATTTCTAACTCTGGACTTGTACTAGTACTAGTACTTATAAACTGTGCCTCGCAACTAAACACAAAGCTTGTATAGCTCTATTGGTAGATTGGCAAGGACCTTAGTAAAAGGTCATGGGTTCAAACCTATTGGTAGAATTGGCAAGGACCTTAGTAAAAGGTCATGGGTTCAAACCTTAAGGTGCATTATTTTTGTATTATTGAGGGATTGGACGACGGAGCTGTACTTTGCCTCATCATCTCTCGTGGCAAAATGTAATTAGAGATTTAAAATTAGGGTTAGGGCATGTGAAAAATATATTCTAAAATAACTTTGTAAAAAATATGTTAATTATTTTTTGATTCCAGTTTTACCCTTAATATTAAGGTACTCCTTAAGTTTTAAAAGTTTTTAGAAGTGATACTCCTTACTCTAGTATTGGAGTACTAGATAATACTAACCATTAGATTATAATGAATGGATGGTTTATATTCATTCTAGGGTACTGTAAAAGAACTCTTTCAAAAAAGAAGAAGAAAGTTTTGCGACACCCGATTACCAAGCTTGCGACCATTTTCCATTCCCTATGCCACATCATCTCCATCTTCTTCGTCTTCAACGCACACATCAGCTTCATTCATGTCTTCTACAACTCCAGTTGCATGTGAATGTGATTAATTTGGCGCAGCACGCGAGACGCCGCGCCGCACGACCCTTTCGTCCAGTCACTATTCCCGCGCAAACCTTCCGTCTTTTCTGATCCACGACGGCTCGCGTCCCTGCCTGCCCAACTCTCACCCGTCAGATTGTGAACCGACGGTCAGATTTCACTCCCCGGCCCGTCCTCCTCCTGCTATCGCCCAAAACCCTCGGAAAACCAAAGGTTCCATATCGATTTTCTATAAATCGCATCCAAGAGTACAAAGCCACGAAGTTGTTCAGAATCAGATCGTCTGCAACAAGAAGAAGGAATCGGCCGAACACGCTGCCGGGGGTACGTATCAACTTAGTTTTCACTCTTCACCAGATTCTTTCTGATGCGACAGTCGAGATTATTTTCAGTTTCTGTTGTTCGTGTAGAAAATGGACGCCGTGCCAGCTGCGCCGGTGCCATCGGTCCGGGACTGGTCGGATCTGCCTCTCGACGTGCTCTCTCTGCTCTTCGCCAAGCTCGGCGCTGTCGAGACCTCATGGGCGCGGGGCTCGTCTGCCACTAATGGCTCACGGCGGCGAAGGTGCTGCCGGATCTGTGGTGATCCGTGGACATGGTGTACTACGAGGTTCTGCTCAAGGAGCACGGAGATGTCTTTCGCGCGATGGCGAAGGTGGCCGTCAACCGCTCCGGCGGGCGGCTGGAGGTGTTCGCGGGGCACAACTTTGTTACCGGTGAGCTCCTCAAGTACATTGTCCAAAGGTACTCCTCTTCAATTCAGTGCTAGATTGTTTCTGAAATGTGGATTAGATTGCAGCACAAGGTAGTGTATCGATCGCTATTGTATTCTGAACCAAATTTAGTCACATCCTTAGTATCTCATTTCACAATGGAACTGTATGGAAGTCATAGACTCACAGTACGGGGTCAAAACAAATTTGGGAGTGTGTATGCTTGTGAGTTGTTTTGTGTGTTTCTAAAAGGAAAATGCGGGAGTGTAATTGTAAAATTCGAGAGTGTGGTTGTACCGTGTCACACAGAGGAATTTAGTTGCAAGAATCAAAGATATTTACTACATGTGCTGAATCCATGTCTAGTTGGTTCACTAACAGAAGGCAGGTGCTGTTCTTGCAGGTCGCTCTCCTTGAAGGGCCTTATCCTTGTATCATGCTACCACATCAATAGGTCAGGATTCCACGAGGCGATAACAAAGTCACCTCTGCTAGAGCTGCTCTCCCTTGAACTTGTTGGGAACGAAGTCACCAACCAGGATCTGGCGGCGGTCCTGGACAACTGTCCTCACCTAGAGATTCTTATCCTGCGCAATTGCTTCAACATCTACATCGATGACGACGACGACCTCCGAGCAAAATGTGGCAGGATCATGACTCTGACGGTAGAACGGGGCTATCACTATTACCCGGTTTTGATTTAAGAAGATTGGTTCTAGTCGTTAAGAGGCGAAAAATGTGTCTTGGATCACACCAGGTTTTGATTATCTATCTTCTCTGTTTTTAACTGAAGTCTGTCAAAAGCACTACCCATGCTTGTCAGTTGCCAACATTTCACATTTGACATCATCGTGTTCATCTCGGAGAGGCGGGCTTTCACGACCTGAAGCTCGGCCGCGCTCTCCGCCCTTCTCTTCTCGGACTCCTCGAGGCATTTTTCAGCTTCTTGAGCTCGCCTCGCAACGGGATGTAACACCTTAATTTTTTCGAAACCTAAAAATTAGGGTTAACAAAAACTTTTTGATAAGAATGCTGAATAAAATACGCCAGATCAAAACTTTTGCTCAAATCATGTTCCTGCTAAACCCTAAAGTAAGACAACTAAAATTTTTTCCCCTCTGATCCTAATTCTTCAAACTCTGTTTTGTCAAATCTCTGTCCGGCAAGGTATTCAAACCTTGCCTTACACCTTGTCTCCATACATGGCTGCTCACCCTTGCATTTCCGCCACGAACACCCCTCCAGCATCCCTTCCCCTTCTATCTAGCCGGTGTAACCTAAACCCACACCTGCCGCTAAAATTGAAGCATATATATGTCTTGAACCTTCTCCGAATAACTTGAAATTCTACCACCAACCTCGCCATGTCCCATCATGAGTATGTGCCCACATATACTGCTTTCCAGTATAAGCACATATGCAAACCCTAATCCTCGGCACCCCGGCTCCTCTCCTGTCATCGAACCTCATGCATGTATATATGCATATATCAGTGGCAGAAATCAAAACCACAATTCCCGTAACTTCGCATGTCTATTCCATCCACATGCAAACCTCCTATATGCTAAAATTTCCCAAGTGTATGTGGACACATACACTCCGAACCCTGATTTCGACTTCTCGGTAAAACCCTAACCACCATGGTTATCTATCCCCTTATCATATGTCATTAGAATATTTTCTCACTCCTAGCATGTTGCCATGCCGGGAAATAAATATTCGTCCTATTTTATTTCTACCAAATAACCATTTGTCCTGTCGCTATCTATCCATTATTCCTTTACTATAGTCAAAACCCTATTACAGTTCGCCATACCTACTCATCACTCGGACACGAGCGTATGTCAACCCATGTGCATGTATATGGGTACATGCCCTCCTTGGACCTGTGCCACCTTTTCTCTCTCCTAAGTAATGAGTTAAACCTAAATCTAACCCATAACCCTATACGTCTTGGTCCTTGACTCCATCTCAATTCTGAGGCCCTCCTTAACATATCTCAATAAAAATATCTTAAGGATCTGTGCAAATATTTCGGACCGTCTCGCGTTTGAGTTGAATCAACTATGGAGCCTTGAACTACAACCTTTATGGCTTTTATTAGAAAAATCTCAATAAAATCCTTCTAGGGTAATCTCGCGTATCTTAACTCAGTTATGAATTTCCATGAATGTCCAACCACCGTATCTACACAATTTGAACCACTCCAAAACTAAAGGTTTTAACCAAACTTTGTATTACATGTATTCCCAAAGCATTTAATCTTCAAAATCTCATTGAAAACCAGCCAAGATATTCTAACCAACTCTAACACGGCAGCTCATGTGGCCCTATTTTCCTTGTCCAATAATTTCTTGTCCGTGCTACCTTTTTCCCTGCTGCTCCATTGCTCCATTTCTACCCGAGCTACCAAACTTGCTTTTCGTTTTCAGCTGCTATCCTTGCTTCTCACCTTTGCCAAATTTTCTGCCACACGTTGCCACCTCTTCCTTTTCTCTGCATGTGCACTGTTGGACCAGCAGAACAAGCACCTACCCATCTACCTCTCATCCTCTCTCCTTGCTGCTCCTTCCCATACTCTCCAACCCAGCTCCACACGCCACCTTTTCTCCTCCAAGCAGCAGTACTACAGCAGTCAACCACCCCATCTTTTCTTTCTTATCCCTACCCTTTTCCTTGAGCAGTTCTACACGCCATGACTCCCCTTGTTGAGCAGTGCCTAACACCATTGCTCCCCTGCAGCTGAGCCAGCAAGCAACTCATCTCTCTCCCCACACTCCATCTCTTTCCTCTGCTACTTCTCTAGTTGCAATTTAGCTGCTCCCTTCCCTCATACTCCTACTCCCACAAGCACCCTCTTCTCTATTCCCATACCAGTACCGAGCTGCTCCTCCCTAATTTCCAAGCAACGAGCTGCCCCATTCCTTCTCTCCACCCGAGAGCTCTCTCCCTTCTCCATTTGCTCCAGCTCGAGTTGCTTTTGAGCTCCTCCACGGCCTCCCTTCTCCTCCCACTCCCCCAAGCTCCATTTCTTTTTCCCGAGCAGCCGAGCTCCTCTCCAAGTCGAGCTGCCTCATCAGCTCAAACCCGAGCTATTCTCTAATGCTCCTCGAGCTCACTTCTCCGCTTCTCAGCTCATTCGTGCTCCCCTTCAAGCCAAGTGCTCAAGCTCCCCTGCTCCTGGAACCTCTCCTCATCGAGCCGCGCCAGTCACGTCACAGCCCTGGCGGCCACACCCACCACCCGGCCACCCCTTTTCTCCGGCCGGCTCAACCGGAGCCCTATCTCCAAGCGGCGCCCCACCGCTGGTTGGCCGCCGCAGCCGCGTGCCCTGGCCCCCGCGCACCCGCCGCTTCCTTGCCACTGCCACCAAGAGGCAACCGCGACAGTCGCCCGCTCCTACTGCCACCGTCCTTAGGCCCTGCCGCAGCAAACCGCTCCCGCTGCCGCGCCACCTTTTCTACCCGAGCTCCCTGCCCTGCCGTGACAGCTCCTGGCTATTGCCGCTGCCACCATGTTGCTGCCGCGACAGTCACCCGCTACCGCGCCGTTTCCCCCTTTTTGGCCCTCCCTACC
Organism: Stipa capillata; assembly: GCA_019208055.1. Taxonomy (NCBI): domain Eukaryota; kingdom Viridiplantae; phylum Streptophyta; class Magnoliopsida; order Poales; family Poaceae; genus Stipa; species Stipa capillata. The sequence goes on from JAGXJF010000867.1 coordinate 80,547, forward strand.
GCGGCAGCCCATGGCCGCTGCCTCTGCTGCCGAGCCCCTGCCGCGATAGTGCTTTCCAACTGCGGCAACCTTCTTCCACCGCGGCAATGCTTCTCCGCGGCAGCGCCTCACTGCAGCAGCCCCATCTATCCTCCCCTTTTGCTCAGCAGCTCCCCAAGCTCCCCATCTCCCCAGGCCAGCCGGCTCAATCCCTTTCTTCCTTGTTCTTCTCTGCTACACCCAAGGGCCCTCTCCACACTCCCTTCCTCACCCGAGTCACCCCCTTCTCTCATGGGGTTTTTCCCCAAGCAAACCGAGCAGGCTGCCTAATCCCCGGTTCCATTTTTCAGATTTGCAAAAGCAACCCATATACCCCAGTGCAATTATCATAAGGTCCCAGGCTTATTCGAGTGTTAATTGCAAACATTTTCTTTCATCTAGCTCCAAATAAAATGCTTCCCTCTATTAGTACCACCAAAAATCCTGCGTAACCTCTTGAGTCTAGTAGTGTCCTACGAGCCAACATGTCCATTCTGAAATTAATAGTAAGAATTATGTAATGCTCTTAAAAGAAAATAACAGTAATACTAACACTAATGATAACACCACGTTCTGAAATCTTCAACTAAGATACATTTAAATATTCTTTTCTATAGCACTTAATATATGAATGCAGCTATTCCCCAAATGCTGGACACCATGTATGTTCAGCAAAATTTTACAACTTAAAGTTCTCTCTTAGGGACATAATGAAGCAGTAGGAAGCCCTCAGTATCGCCAAATCTTTTAACTACCCATACTTGGCTATATCCATTCAAGTCTTAAATCAAAAGTCTCCATGGTGCATGGCAATCCACATTTTAGGTGGTACCAACCATTTCCGATTGTATGGAAAACCTTTATTTCATAAAGAAGCCAACCCCTCTCCACCTTTTCGCAAACCCTAATAAACAACTAGGTCAAAACGCGTGGTTATCCAACTCATGAATGAATGTGTGTGTTTCTTATTGGTTCTCCATCGCATCCTTGTTTATTCGCTATTTTTCCCGATGTGTAGTTACGACGTTGCCTCGCTACGCAAGGAAGGATTCGAGCGTCGCCGTACCCAGACCGAGCTTCGAGCTATTCAACATTTGCCAGGCAAGCTCTCCACCCTTGATCATGTTGAATCCCAAGTTTAAGAAATATATTTTGTTTTACGAAAATACATGCTATGTTTTATACCCGTTATTTTATGTAGCCTAGTTATGTCCGACACCTAGAAAACCCTAGTCCGACCCTGAACTCCTTGTAGCCCTAAGGACTACGTATTTTGGAAATATTATCGGAAAAACTTAGGGTAGAGTATATACATATGTATATACATGCTTAGCCCTGCCATAGTGAAATTAGGGTTTTTAATATAAAAAGGTGATAACACCCCATATTTCATGTGGTGAACTCTTGGAAACGAACCGTCGTGTCCGGAGGTGTATGAAGGTAGCATAGCCATGGGTTGGTATGTTTTACCGTAAATAGTTTTGTGAAACCAAAAATGAAAATGGAGAAGATTTTGATCCGGGTCGGAAATGAAGGGCGAAAGCAGGAAGCTTGTTAAAGAGTGAGGTAAGGCCCGGCGTGGTTCACGCTGCCCGTTTACGGGAGTGGTGTGGAGTCCCTCTCGGATCACCTAAGGACCGATCTTAAGTGCCATTTGGCCAAGTCTTACCGTACGTCCACATGTCCTTTATGGGAAGGACTTGATTTAGTACCCGGCCTGAACTAGCATGAACCCGTAGGTAGTGTGTAGCGTGCAGATGAGGTTGTATCCTCCGTAGAGAAAAGTTTCCGCGGGAAAGCGATAGCTTGTTCACCACAAAGTTTGAACACCAACCTCCTTGCAAGCGATGATACTGACTCAAGGTAGGTTTGGGATATGTCCTTCTGGCGGGTTCATGGCTGGGTTCACACCGGTGACGAGTCTCGTTGTACTAGCCCTGTCAGTATACGTCGCGAAGTATACCCAGGGTGACCTACATCGTGTGGGTAAAGCCGTACCACCTCTGCAGAGGGTTAAAACTATTCGAATAGCCGTGTCCACGGTTATGGACGAACTTGGTTAGGCCATACTAAAGTAGACTGACTTTCAAAGTCAAAAATAGGTTATGGGCTTAAGGACGCTGTTGGATCGATGGCTTCCCGACAGAGGGGGGGGTGAATGTCGGATACAAATTTTTCTTCAAATTCAAATACAGATAGCAATTGAGATACTACTGTAAATGACAAAGAAGATGCAGCGGAAAAAACCCTAGAAAGTCATTGACGACGTGGAGCTCGTCGTTAGCTTTAAAACGAGTACAAGCTCACTGAAAACGGAGTCCAGATGCAAAAGTTACGGCCAAAACAGTGCGTGTAGCGCAGCCAGATTTTGGCTACCCGGACATTCCGGGGTAGAATGTCCGGATACTCCGGATGTACAATCTAAAAATCAATTCCTCTCGGGATGATATCCGGAGACTCCGGGGTGAGCCCAGACACTCCGGATGTGTATTTTCAAGCACTCAAATTACACATCCAGACATTTCGGGTATGCTAGTCCGGAATCTCCGGGTGTAGTCCAGAACTTCGAAAACCCTGTTTTTTCGTTGGAATTTTTTGCTCCGGTTTGAAATCCGTCCAACCAAAAGAGATGAAACTTTGCAGATGAGTTTAGAGATGCCTTGTGACTATGAATCGAGTGATGATCCTCATAGAAACGTCACAAGACACAACCTTTTTCATGATCTTCCTAGAACACCTCAAAAGTTGAACGAAAAGACAATCTTCGATTTCTTGTTGCTCGTGAGGATTCTTGATCTCAAATCAATAAGATGATCTCTCACATATCACAGCAACTTAATCCATCTATCAATTCCCAAAGATTAGCCCCCAAGCAAGTCAATTGCAAAAACCTCAATTCTTCCTTCTCTTGCAAGCAAACTCAAAACATGAGAAAAGAGATTGATTTCTTGGATATGCTTGGATGAGATCAGTCTAGAGATGATCTTCTCATCACTTACTTGCCATACCACGAATCAAACCACAAAGAAGGCAAGAAAATGAAAATCAAAAGGATTCAAAGAGAGAATAACTCAAGAACACAAAGGGATTGGAGAAATCTTTTTGTATTCAATTTTCGTGGGTTTTCTTGGGTTTAAAAGCCTCTCATGATTAGGCCAAAACACTCTCTAGTGCAGCTCTCCCTCTCCTAGGGTTTACAAAGTGATAACAAGGGGCTTAAAGAGGTAAGCACCCCCTTGACACCTATTTATAGTGGGAGGGACAAACCCCCTCACCACTTGGGCCTTAATGCCCTATGGGCCTAACCTAACTAGCACGCATCACAAAGCATCTAGCTAGCTTAGCCACTATTCGATTTTCCTTCCACCCTAAGCAATCCCTAAACCGCTTCCTCGGGCGCCTCCGCCGCGGCATAGCCCCGTGCCGCAGGCACTTGTATGTAAATATGATCGGATAAGTGCCCTTAGGCACCTATCCATATGAATGTAATGGATTTCTCGAGTTTTCATTGCTTCTTGGTGGGTAGCCCCCAACCGCAAAAGCGCTATCGCGCCTTGTTGTGTTCTTTCCTGTGTAGCACCAAAACCCCCATACTTTCCCTCTCATCTCTAAGCTATTTTCCCTCTTTTCTACTCACATGATGGAAGGAGAATCTGCGTCAAACCAACAAAGGCCGTTCGCTGCAGCAAGCCATATAGACTTGTCTCTGATCTCTGTTTCCTCTACTCCATCCAAATCTCGGGGACGAGATTCCCTTAAGGGGGGTAGGTTTGTAACACCCCAATTCCCCGAAACCTGAAAATCAGGGTCAACAAAAACTTTTTGCTAATAATGCCAATTAGAAATGCATCGGGTGGAAACCTGTTCTACAAAAACCCTAAGTGAATCCAATCAAAACCCTTCGGCTTCATCCTTGCTCCCCTTGACCTCGACCTTGTCGGAACTCCATCCGACAAGGGATACAAAACCCTCCTCGACACCCAGTCCCTGTCCATGCCTGAAACCCGGCACAGTAACACCCCCGTCTATTCCTCTTCTCCCAAAACCCTTGCCACGGCAAGCAAAGGCAAGCAATCCCTTGCCACGACAAACAAGTCTCTGCCACGGCAGCCCATCTGACCGTTTTCTCCGCCACAGCAGAACTTCCACCAACCGCAGCAAACCTTTCCTGCCTTTGTGTATCCGCACATACGCAAACCCTAATCTTCGGCTCTCCCTGTTCTGTCTCCTCTCGAACCTGATGCATGTATACACATATGCGTGCGTATCAGCGACCTGAACCTAACCACAACTCACCTGTCGTCGCACGCCACCGCCATCCGCATACCACCTCAGATATGCCAAAATAATCCAGTGTATGTGGGCACATACACTCCAACTCTAGACCCCACTCCTCGGTAAAATTCTTCCTACCGCCTGATCAGGAAAACCACTTCGGTTACTTTACCATTTCCCTCACCGGAATATACATGAATCCGTGTATATGTATATATACACCCGCACCCCTTTTCTACACCCTTACCCCTCACGTCACCTGTTTACCGTCTGCACGGTAAAGCCCTAATTACTACGTTACCATGGTTATAAATCCTTTTCACCGTGTTACCATGCCACAAAATACCTAATTCCTATTCCCCCCTTTTTACCGTATCACCGAGTTACAAACCATCTTTCCACCATGATTACCGGAGCATAAAATATCTGATTCTCTTATCCTATTACCAGATAACAATTCCATCTTTGCCATCTACCGCGTTAGACCACACCGTAATCCCTCGTGTTGTTTCCCCTGATAACTTTCCGATTGTCCACGCATACGCCATAAATCCCTAACCCTAGGTGGCAAATCGCCGATAGTTGTTCCCGGCACTCCCGAGTCAAACCCTAACCACCCCCGCATCTTACCACAGTCTTGCCGTCGTCCGAAGCCCCTAAAATCCAATCCGTCGTCCTAAACCCTAATCGGAGCTCACGCGCCGTATATGCTCGAGCCCGTTCCGACCCTAACCCTAGCGGCACCCTGTTCGTTTTCGTTTTCGACTCTCCAAGTACAACCCCTAATCTTCCACATACCTTGCCACCACCGTGCCGTCGTCGAAAACCCTAAAACCCCTCTTGTCGTCCCAAACCCCAATTAGGTTTTCATGCATCCAGAAATTCAAAAAGTGTTATCATATGTATTTTAAATCCTCCAAAATGCCTAGAAAAACACCAGTAGCTTTTTGGGTTCACTCTTCACCAAGTTATAAAATAAAACTGGGAAGTCCAATTCAAAACTTTTGAATAGCATTCAAAATCCAATTCCGTCCAAATCTCCCATTTGAACTACAGCTACCTTTCTCCTTGCTCAGAAAATTCCACAAATTCTACACATAACCCATCTTTGTAATCTCATTCCAATTCTGTAAAAACATCTCTTCATCCAGTGCAAAGATTAACCAGAGTTTCTATCGAACACCTTGTGCAAAACCTTTTCCCTCCTTAAATCCTAACTCAGCTACCAACCACCTCACTCCAGGAGCTGACCAGCAGACACATTTCACTTCAGAACCCTGTCCACCCCATTCTTCTTCAATGCCAAGCTATAACCCACAGGATTTCAACCCTAACATCAGCTCATGCCGACATGAGCGTAAGCCTCAATCCTTGTTTAAACCCATTTTCTCGAAGCCAGCAGCTCTGCCAAACCCCACAGTCTTCAACTCGAAGCAGTGGCATGAGTTGACGCGCAGACATCCACCAGAGGGGCCAGGGCATGCGAGTCAGGCCAATGCGCGCGCTCTGGGCGCAGCAATGCCGATGCCAGACATCCCCCACGCGCGCCCGAGCACTGCGCCCCATTAACCCTTGCCTCCCCTGAGCTAAGTCAGCGCCGTTATCGTCCTTGGCACCTCCTGAGCAGACCACGCCGCCTGGCGAAGTCGCCGCGCCACTGGAGCGAGGTCCACGGCGAGGACAGCGGCCGGCCCGCTCGGCACTCAACCTCCCCATCCCCCTCGCCTACTTAAGGAATCCCCAGAGCTCGCCTTCTTCTTCACAAACCTCCACTGAAGCTCACTCAACCGCCCACTTCACCAGCATTCTCTCTGATCTTCCTCTTCCTCCCCTCGATCAATCTCCCCGGAACATTTCCGCGAGCCATAAATCTCACCTCCGCAGTGAAGCTCTGCCTCCCCCTTCTTCTCTGAACAACCGCCATGGCCTCTCTTAACTCCAGCTAAGCTCCTCTTCAGCAGCCGGCCGCCAACTTCACACCCCCTCTTCCACCTCCGCCTCACCGTACTGAACCACGGTGTAAACCTCCCACCAGCAACCGTGCAAGCCCCCCAATAGCAAAAATGGAATCGTCTTGAGCTCTTGATCACCGCAGTGCCAACCGATTCTTTTCTCGCGCCCTAGATCAGTGGCGATTCCTCACCGTTCTTTTCACCGGAGCCTCGCCGGATCCCTAATTCCCCCACCGGACATTCCTCCCCGCGCGCGCCCTTCCTCCCGCCTCTCTGTTCCGACCAGTGGGCCGCCCCGACCGAAACGGTACGCTGCTCCACGCCACTGCCAGCGGGCCCGAGCAGCAACCAGGCCCCGCTGTCAGGATTAGTGAAGCCGGCGCCGAGTTTCCCCCACGTCATCCCACTGTTTGAATAAATCAGCTAGTTTCTCTCCTCTGGTCCAGTACAGCCCCCTCTCTGGTTCAACCGATTCGGCCAGATGCAAGCCGGTTTTGAAATTACTTCCAAAAGAAAAGTTGTCCCAAATTTTATTGCCAATCTTTTTCTTATAGACAACTTTCCAAGAATCTCAATATATCTCCCCGCACAGCCCCAAACAGATCCTTCCAGTAGCCCGGCCAATTTTCTGTTAAATTTCTATCCACTCTTGGTTCAACCAATTCGCCCAGATCCAGCCCGAATCTCGAGAAACTCCCCAAATAAAAGTTTCTCAGAATTTCATTTCCCATCTTTTCTATATAGGAAATTTTTCGAAAATATCAATAATTCTCTCTGTACAGACCAGTCCAGTAGCCCCTTTCAAATTCAAAACTGTGTTTGAATCCCTTTTCAAATTAGGTTCAATTCTAGGATTATTCCAGCATGAGATCATGAGCATTTTTGGAGCTTTTGCACTAAGGTTCATGCATACACTCATGTTACCTAGTTTAGAGTTTAGAAGAGGATGGTTTACCAGTGAAACCCTAATGCATGCATACATTAGTTTCCCCTAAATTCCCTTCGATTTTAGTTGGATTAAGTGTCTCCTCCCAAATGTCCAGTAGGTTATAAAGTCCATATTTTGTCATGTAGCTCAGTAGCTAGTTGATCAATTGATGCGTGAGTCCATGAACCAAAGAGAACAAGTGTTCTCCCGCAAAACCCTAGAACCCTAATCATCATTTCATGCATATATTTGTGCCCCCCTTAGTTACCCCCCACCATGTTAAGCCTTTCAAACATGTTGCATGGTTCGGGCAATGCAAGGAACGCCGATACAGCTCAAAACCCTAGATCATCACGCATGCATGTGTAGTGTTATACGTTTAAACCTAGTGACAAGATGTTTCATTCCAAGTGTCCAGTGGATTAGAGCCCAAAAGCTATCATATATCTTGGTAGTCCAATTATCCACATGATCCATGATTTCCAAAACCCTAGGAACAAAAGCTTATCGTAAAACCCTAAAAAACCCCAGTTCATAAAGCCCCGCATTAATATATAGGAGCATCAGTCCCCTCTGTCGTCATCGTGGTCCTACAAGCGTGGCATGAGTCTTAATTTATTTTCCCTCGGTGTTTCGTGTCGTTTGGTTCTTATCGGCGTTATTTTCAAACGTGTAGTTGACGATGTGAGGTACGCGCGTCAGGAGGAATCCGAAGCACCCCGCGTCCGGAACCGAGCCACGACTTGCCAGGCAAGCCCTCCGCCTTTGATCATGTTGAATCCCAGTTTTACGAAATATTATTTTGTTTTCGAACCATGCATGCTATATTTTATACCTGCTATTTTATATAGAGTAGATATCACCGATGATAGGAAACCCTAGTCCGACCCCGTAATCCTTGTCGCCCTAGGACTACTATATTCTGAAGTTTTATCGGAAACTTAGGGTAGTGTATGTATCTATATGCTTAGCCTCGCAGTAGATGAAGTAGGTTTCGAAAAGAAAAAGGAAAGCAACACCCCATATTTCATGTGATGAAATATCGAAACGGACCGTCGCGTCCGGATTGTAGAGGTGCATGGAAGGTAGGATATGCATGGGTTGGGATATTCTACCGTAGAAATGGTTCTGTGGAACCGAGCTAAAAAGGGAGAAGTTTTCGATCCGGGTTGGAGATGAAGGGTGATAGAAGGGAGATGTTAAAGAGCGAGGTAAGGCCCGTCGTGGTTCTCGCTGCCCGTTTACGGGAGTGAAGTGGAGTCCTTCTCGGATCACCTAAGGACCTGTCTTAAGTGCCGTTTGGCCAAGTCTTACCGTACGACCACATGTCCTTTGTGGGAAGGACTTGATCTAGTAGCCGACCTGGACTAGCATGAACCCGTGGGCAGTTAGTAGAGTGCAGATGGGGTGGGTTTAACCCCTGTAGAGAATAAACCCGTGGTTTTAACGAGGTATTGTTCGCCACAAAGTTGGAACACTAACCTCCTTGTAGCGATGATACTGACTCAAGCTAGGTGTGGGACATGTCCTTCTGGCGGGTTCATGGCTGGGTTCACAGCGGTGAAGAGTCTCGTTGTACAAACTCTGGACACATGCGTGCGCAGCATGCCCAGGGGGAACTACATCGTGTGGGTAACGCCGTACAACCTCTGCAGAGTGTTAAAACTATTCGAATAGCCGCGTCCGCGGTCATGGACGAACTTGGTCGGGCCACACTAAAGTAGTTTTGGCTCTCTGAGCCCCAAAAAGGATCTTTGGGTTATGGGATTAAGGACGCGAACCGCCGTGTTCGCAGGATGTCATGCTGTGTCATGAGGTGTGAAGTCGGGTTTCCCGTGGACTCGGGCAAACCTTAGAATCCCCGTAAGTACGAGGTCAGCGTCGTCTACCTGAGGAACCGGGTGATTGGGAACCCCGTAAGTACGAGGCGAGCTGCGTCTCCCTGTGGAACCGGGCAGTACCGTGCTTTGCCGTCGTATCGGAAAGCACAAATTTGAAACTCCCCGTTGTATCGGGCGAGTGTTCTGAACAGTACCTTATCTCGCCGCGTCGAGATGTTTTTGATAAAATTGCTTTTACATCTATGTATTTATTTACAATGCAAACTTACTTTCTCGCACAATATGAAACATAGGATAGAGCCATGTTATTGACAATTTCCGAGCATGTTCATATCCGTATTAAACTCACCGGTGGAGTGCTTGCGAGTACATTCAATGTACTCACCTGGCTTGTTATGTGGCCAGACGAAGAGGAGGAATACCAGTCTGGCGATAACGACAACGACTTCGAGGCGTAGGGTTTTCTCCCCAGTCTGTTGCCTGTGGTTCGGCATATAGATGGGCTATCCACCGTATTTTATTCCGCTGCTGTTTAATTCGGCCAATAGGCCTGTTTTGTAAGAACTAAAGACCAAGTATGGTCGATGTCTGTAATAAACGACGTATGGCATGATTATGTTATCAAGTGCTTGTGTGTATCGACTACTGATCCAGGGATCGATACAGTAAACACAAGGGTTTATCCGGCCTTAAAACCGGGTAGTCCACACTTTGTCTCCCTGAGGAATCGGGCGATTACCATGCTTTGCCGTTATGACGGAAAGCACAGAGATGATCTCCCCGTTGTAACGGGTAGAGTGATTCAAGCAGGTACCTTATCTCACTACGTCGAGATGTTTCGCTAAGAATTGCTTTTATATCCATTTACATATTTCAAATGCAAACTTACTTTCTCGTACAATATAAAACATAGGCTAGAGCCAATTTCTTGATTATTCCCTTGCATGCTCATATCCGTGATAAACTCCCTGGCGGAGCGCTTGTGAGTACATTCAATGTACTCACCTGGCTTGTTGATATGTCCAGACCGAAGGATCGTCAGCTCGAAAGCAATGACGGTATCCGCGATAACTAGGGCGAACCCCCAATCAATTGCCTGTTGGGAACGGCATATTGATGGGCACATCACCGCTTGATTTTCGCTGCAAGATTTTTAGCCGATGGGCTAAAGGTATAATTTTTCGATCTCGAAGATCAGTTATGTATTTTATTTTAATAACTGCGTGTATGACCTTGATATACAGGTTAACTTGTGTGTACCGGCTACTGATCATGGGACTGGTACAGTAAACACAAGGGCTTATCCGGCCTTAAAACTGGGTACGCCACATGGGATAACCCGAGAAAGAGCACGCTGTCAAAACAAAAAGGTTAGTATTAAGTACATTGACATTTGATTACTGACTCCTTGGATTATCTGTAACAGGAAGCAAGCGTCCTCGTCCTCGGGCACCGACGGCTCCGACTCTGGGAGCTTAGTCTGTTCGATCGAGGGCTACGCCGGCCTCGCCGCCCGGGGCTGCTTCTCTGCAACGGCCCTACTCGTAGCCTCGGTCGAACAAATGGTCAATCTAGTCGGAGAAAGCAGCCTATCAGCCTTCACGAGGAAAAGAAAGGAGAATTGAGAAGAAGACTTACCGTTGGCGCTTCGCTAGGGGTGAGATCCCATTCACTGGCACCACCGAGCTCCGCTTCTCGGCAGGGACCAGCGGCGACTTCCCCTTATCCGCTGGAGGGCTCACGACCGGCGCGTCCTCCTCCGTGCGAGTAGGCACGGCGGAAAATAACGGCTCCTTCGGGCAGGGGTCGCTCGTGTCCTGTGTTCCGACAAATTACGCCCATCATCCTAGAGCATGGAAAGATCAAAGGCAGAAAGCTAGTTGAGCATGAATTTGTACCTGGGGCTGGGGGCGCGGCAGAGGTGAAGAAGCCCGAGTAGGAAACTTCGCTCGGACAGTCTCCGATGCCGCCTCTGCCTCAAATGAACCTTCGACCCTTATCTCAAGTATCGGAGCGGTCGTACCAAAGACTTCAACGTCTTCGTCTTGAATGGGGGCACCAGCCGCTTAGCCCTCGAGTCGGGAGCCCCGCGGCCTACTCGCTGCAAAAGAAGACCCGGAAAGCACTAGTAGCACTATTTGGACGAACCATGACTAGACAATATAGGTCATCAAAAAGATTTCCTTTTGGTTGTTAGAGCTGAGCTTCAGGATCGGTAAGGGCACCTCAGTCCGTCCGCTTTGAGTAGATTACTCGAATAGATTGTTCAACCTATTTTGAAGCTCCTCGGGGGAAGATCTACACAATTAATAGAAATCTAACGAGTGAGAAGACATGAGTTTTCTGACTAGAACGACACGGAAGGATTCAGACGCTCACCTGTATTGAAATCCCTTGTCTGGTCCTTGCCCTCCGGGATCACCCAAGCGGGCGTAACCCTCGACCGGAGAGGGCTGATCCGACGCCAAAGGAAGTCCTCTGCAACGCTTCATGCTGACAAGTCCCTGCCGACAAGGGCGGTGATGTCGCCAATGAGGGCCTTGACCCACTTGGTCTCCTTCAGGGCCTCCGACCAGCTCTTATTCAGAAGGGGCGCCAGGCCGCGGTAGTAGATCTCGGAGGAGAGTGGAGGCTGGCAATAAAACCACCTCGCGTGCCAGCCTGACCACGATGATTTCCAGAAGGAGAAGATGTAAGCGTCCTTCCTCCCCTCCCAGAGTCAGAATCCGGCGCCGCCGACGACGCCTCCACCGCTGGCCTTCATCCGGCGGAGGTTGTAGTAGTACCTCCAGAGCTCCAGGCTCGGCCTAATGCCAAGGTACGCTTCGCACAGATGTGCAAAGACCACCAGCATCAGGACCGAGTTCGGGTTGAGATGTATCAACTCGATCCCGTAGAACTGGAGGACTAGGAGGAAGAAGTACAAATGTGGGAATTGGAATCCATACCTGAAGAAATTCTCGAAGACGACGGTCCAGTTCGTGTCTGGACTCGGGACCATATCCTTCAGGGCCCCCAGTGGGGTACGAGTACCTCCGAGAGGATGACCTCGTCCGCCACGAGCTTCTTGAAGGCGGCGGAGTCCATCACCGAGGGCTCGAACTCGGGGATAACGATGATCGATTCTCCCGAAGGATCCTCCGCTGACTTCTTGGTCTCGGGGGACTTCTTCGCTGCGCTTTTCTTTCCCATTGTCGTTGACGGTAGTCGGCGACGGCGAAGCAGGTATTGGAGACAGGGGCGTAGGGAAGAAGATGGGAATGCTAGGGGACAGAGAGCAATGCAGGCAAAACCCCAACCAACTCTCGGTCTCCTAAGAAATTCAATTTTTCGCCTGACCAGAGCATGGTTAAAGTCACAATCTGTTCCATTGCATTAAATGCGGACAGTTGCTTTCCCCGCATGCAAGACGGCGTGCGTGGGAAAATGAGGGTCTGGCAAACCCACGACCCCGACGAGCGCATTACGTTTTGGCTAACATCAACCGAACAGTAGCGCAGAAAAAGGAAAGATTCTTCATCACCACAAAAAATTTCACCACGATGGTTCGGTTTCCCAAAAATCTACCAGGCGAACGCGTGTCCGTGGTTGACGGATTAGATTAAACCAAAGATGCTTTTTGGGCAAGCTAGTCCAGAAAATGCCTTGGACTACTCGGAGGTTTATCCCGACAAGGATATCGCGACTACTCGGTAGAGATAGTGCCTACTTGGGGATGTTGTCAATAAAGTACTCGATTTTGCCTACTCGGAGTTGTTTCCCGAAAAGGGCAGATTTCCTACAGAACAGTCATGACCTCACTTCACGTACTGATGGGGGGCTTGACGATGAACAGTATAGTATCCCATATACGAGAAGGTATCCATATACGATTCCTTGGACTATTGGAATAAGAATACCTATCCGGTAAAGATCCCCAGGAGATAAGGTAACCCCCGTAAGGAGGAAGGACACCCCTTAAACTAGGAAGTCAAACCCGACGTTTAAGAAAGCCAGGGTTTTACTCGGACATAAGTCCATGTCCGGTACGACTCGAGGAGCCCCCTATAAAAGGATCAGCAATCCCATAAGGGAGGACAAGTCTTTCAAGTCCCAAGAGGTCAAGTTAGATCTAAGAAGTCTAAAGCCTGAAGCCATCCAGAAGCCCCAGCGATTCCCACAAGAAGACCCACTGTCTCGAAGGAGTCGAGCCCCGCGGAACTAGTCGAAGTAGCCTCCGATTAGGTCTAGGATAGCCACTAACATACACATCCTTTGTAAGATATTCTCTGATCAATATATACGAATAGGACGTAGGGTTGTTATCCTGAGGAGGCCCGAACCTGTATAAAAAGGGCGTTTCCTTGTTGTCAGATCTCTTGGCCTTGTGCCCTAGGGGCCCCTACCCAACAATAAGTATATCTGTCTCACGGCTACCGTAAGATCGGCGGTTCACCAATCATCGATAGAAAGTTACGGCCAAAGCACAAAACCTTGGGCTGGAGGTCAAAACCACATGCTTAACGGGTTGCGGCAAACCGTATGTACCGGCTCGTGCATACTGGGTTTCGGAGCCGATTGAGTCATGGAAATCGCCATAACTTTCCGGTTTCAACTCTGATTTGAGTGGGGTTTGTTTTAATGGATTCGTGAGGCGATAAAGAAGGAACTTAGAGGATCTAATACACACAATAACCCTTGGATTCAAAGCGGGGTGAAGATCAATGATGGAGAAAGCGCAAGAGGGTCTACAATTCCACCGCCAAGAGGGTAACCGGACCTAATTTTTCATCATCCACGGGAAAGCCACCCCATCTTCATCCTCTCCACCAAGAGAACGTCCAAACCGCCTCCATAGCCATCAAGAACACCTCTACAAAAGGCATTCAAGAAGGAAGAAGAGTGAGCACTCCTACATACTTTTTTCCTCTTTGTAAATTTGAACCATACTGTTCTCCATGTATATGTGTGGAAGCGAAGTAGTATTTGTTGATCTTTCATGAAGTGATATTTCATCATTGTTTGTGCTATTCAAATTATCTTTTAGATGGTATTTTTTAAAGGAAAAATTGTATATTTGCCGCTCCAAGGAATATCATTGCCACCCTGTCTCACTGACAGTTGGGTACTCAAGCCATGTCCTATAGAGTGACAAATATCCAAATTTTCCTCTTTTTTTCTTAATATGCAAAGTTGCTGGTGAGAATAAAATTTACTACCTATATCCATGCTACCTGTTGGATTTTATCCTTTTGAGAATATAGTTTAGTTATCTTAATATAATGGATTATGTTGGGCATTTATCTTTTTGGTTTATTGGTTTGGGACACAGCACACAAGAAGGAGCGACCGATCTTAACTGCTGCACGTATCATGCATGATGGCTTGATGGAGGAGTGTGTTAAGTGATCTTCCACTCTTATTTTCTCAATTGATGAACTTTGTCCTGCCTCATGTATTGGTATTTTCTTTTAGTTGCTTAGATAACGTGCTCCTTGTTTTTCTTTTTCTTTTAGTTGCGTAGATTAAGGCTCTTAGTTTTTTTCCCTTTTAGTTGCGTAGATAAAGGGCTCTTAGTTTTTGTTGTTGTTGTGTACCTTAGGATCATGTTGTATTAAACCCAACCTTCGTACTATACTTTGCATGATTCGCAGGTCAACCAATCCTGTCAACAGGAAGTGGTGGACTTGATATGCTTGGTGCTACGACCCGTGCTGTGTGTGTTAGGCCATAAGAAGGGTAAGGCCCAGGTGGCCGTTGTTGCAAGGTCCAGTTGGCCTGTGTTGCGCTGCGTGCGTGTGTGTGTTTGGGTATATGAGAGACGCAGCAGAGCGGCCGAGAGACAAGATGATTGTAAACAATATTTTCCTTGCTAGTGACCCTTCGTTCTCCTCCCAATCCGAGAAATCTCTGCTAATCTCACTGGTTCCTTGATCCATTCCTCTGCGTGACGCGAGGTTGCTGCGAGTTCGTAGCAAGTGATATCAGAGCCTTGTATCGATCCAAAAAAAAATCACCTTCGGGTGTACCCTCACTAGGTCTGTGTGAGTTTGGAGCAGCGGCAACGGCGAAATCAAGGAAATCTCCTACTCTGGCGGTGAGGATGGGAACCGTGGAGGTCGATCTGGCGCACGTCAAGACCCTCCTCGACACGGCGGCAACACAGATCAACAATCTGCACTCCGCCCTGGACAAGCTCACGTCCTCTAGCTCCGCGCTCAAGGAATCGCATCAACGTGTGGAGGTAACGATGGACAAGGTGATCACATCCACCAACGCCACCAACCAATCAGTGGCGGATCTCAGGCTGTCGTTGGATGCGGTGACGCAGCGTGTCGCCACACTGGAGACCGCGCCACCACCCGCGACCCCGGCGCAACATCACCAGCATGCGGGTGTTCCTCGGCCCGACGGGCACCGTCTACCACAACAACACCAGGGTGATGCTACTAGAGAGATTCGAACCTCTAGTCACACCCTGGTCAGGGGTGAGAATTTCAAAACCCCAAACCCAATCTCTTTTCATCTAGATGATGATCCTGAAGCTTTCCCTAGGAACACTGTCACAGATCACCAGGAGTTTGCACCTAGAGTTAACACTGGCCCTAGGTTCCCAAAATCTGATTTCCCCTTGTTTGGTGGTGATAACCCAAAATGGTGGAAGGATCAGTGTGAAAAATACTTTCGTATGTACCATGTTCAGTCTCATCTTTGGGTTGATTTTGCAACTATGCATTTTAAGGGTAACGCTGCATTGTGGCTACAAACTTATGAAGCCATGCATAGTGTGGATAGCTGGCCTGAACTGTGCATAGCTGTGTTTGCCAAATTCAATAGAAACAAATACTCCAAAACCATAGACATATTTTGTGCCTTTAAACAAACAGCTTCTGTCGATGAGTATGCTCAGAAATTTGAGGAACTCATGCATAGAATTCTCCTCTACAACCATTCTTATGATGAAACTTTCTTTGTCAATCGATTCATTGAGGGATTAAAACCTGAAATCAAGTCAGCAATCAAATTACAACAGCCTGGAACAGTTGATCTTGCTCTGTCTTTGGCTCTAACGCAGGAGACATTATTGGTGGAGGATACAAGGCCTTGCACTAAACGGTCTGATTTCAAGGAGAGCATTAGACCAAGATACAAGCAAAATTATCAATACCAAGGGATACTGGGTGGTCCACCTGAAGAAAAGAAGGGTGATGATAGGGGAAAGTTCCACGAAAAATTTGATACTCTGAGAGCACAACGAAAGGCACAGGGAGAATGTTTCAAGTGTGGCGAGAAATATGGTCCAGGTCACAAGTGTCCCAATCAGATACAGCTCCAAGCACTAGAGGAAATTTTTGAAGCCCTAGAGCTATCTGACAGCGAACATACTGATGAGGAGGAGGCAGAGTGCAGTACACCTGTAGATGATAACCTAATGAAGCTCTCATTAGATGCAGCTGCTGGCACCACAGGCAAGAAAAGCATCAAACTCCATGGGCTTATTGGTAAACAGCAAGTCCTCATCATGGTGGACTCAGGAAGCTCAAGTAGTTTCATCAATGAAGACCTGGTTCTGTTACTTCAATGTCCCACACAACAAATCCCTGCTGCTACTGTAATAGTGGCTGGTGGAGGCACCCTGCAGTGCAGTGCCCACGTACCAAACCTGGACTGGTGGACTCAAGGACAAACATTCTCCACATCTCTGAAAATTCTGCCTCTGAGTTCATATGACATAATTCTTGGGATGGATTGGTTAGAGATGATGAGCCCGATGTGGGTTGACTGGAAAAAGAAAATTCTGAGGTTTCGCCACTTAGGAACCAGAATCACTCTACGAGGTATCAAAGACAACATCGAATCTTGTGCATCCATATCTGAAAAACATTTGCAGGGATTGATCAGGACCGGGGGAATCACCAGACTCATTGAATTATGTGCCATAAGTGAGAACAGCCAAGCTGACAAAGACATACCACCACAGATCCAACAAGTGTTGAATGCTAATGGTCATATATTTGCAGAGCCTACTGGTTTACCACCTCACAGAGAATTTGATCATCAGATTCCTCTCATACCAGGAGCCAAACCAGTTCAGCTGAAGCCTTATCGGTACAATCCATTGCAGAAGACAGAAATCGAAAAACAGATTACAACAATGCTGCATCAAGGGATCATACAAAGCAGTACAAGCCCTTTTGCTTCTCCGGTGCTATTAGTCAAAAAGAAAGATGGTACATGGCGATTTTGTGTGGACTACAGACACTTAAATGCCACTACTGTCAAGAACAAGTATCCTATGCCGATTGTGGATGAACTCCTAGATGAATTAGCTGGTGCTACCTGGTTCACAAAGCTGGATTTGCGCTCCGGATACCATCAGATAAGGCTGGTGCAAGGAGAAGAACACAAAACTGCATTTCGCACACACCACGGGTTATATGAATTCAAAGTCATGCCATTTGGCCTGACTAATGCACCAGCTACATTTCAATCTGCAATGAACCTCATTTTTGCTGATTTTATCAGAAAGTATGTGCTAGTCTTTGTGGATGATATACTGATATACAGTCCCAACTTAGAGGTCCATGTGCAACACCTGGATTATGTCTTCAATATCCTTCACCACCATCACCTATTAGTGAAGAAAAGCAAATGTTCTTTTGCTCAGCCCTCCTTGGAGTATTTGGGACACATAATCAGTGCACAAGGTGTGGCGACCGATCCACAGAAGGTACAAGCTGTCCAAACTTGGCCTAGCCCTATCAATGTCAAACAAATCAGAGGGTTCTTGGGACTGACTGGATATTATAGAAAATTCATCAAAGACTACAGTATCATTAGTAGGCCTCTGTCTGACCTTCTCAAGAAAGACAGTGTTTTCTGTTGGACGTCTTTAGAAGAACAAGCGTTCCGCACTCTCAAACAAGCATTAAGTCAAGCACCTGTATTGGCTTTGCCTGATTTCTCTAAGCAATTCCTCATTGAAACTGATGCAAGCAAGTCTGGCATTGGGGCTGTACTTATGCAACAAGGACACCCTCTGGCTTATTTGAGCAAGGCACTAGGACCTAAGGCTCAAGGTTTCAGCACCTACGAAAAAGAATGTCTGGCCATACTCCATGCAGTGGACAAATGGAGACCATATCTCCAACAGGGTGAATTCATTATATCCACTGATCACAAAAGCCTCATCCACCTCAATGATCAGAAACTGACAACACCAATCCAACAGAAAGCCTTTGTAAAACTGCTTGGGTTACACTACCAACTGGTGTATAAGAAGGGTGTTCATAATGGTGTTGCTGATGCTCTGTCACGCAAAGATACTATAGAAGAGCTTCATGCCATTTCCATGTGTTCCCCTAAGTGGATGGAAACCATTACTGAAGGTTACTTGCAGGATGACAACGCGAAAGAATTATTATCAGAACTTAGCATAACTGGCACCAATGATAAAGGATACACTTTCACAAATGGTGTCATTCGGCATAAGGGACGAATATGGCTGGGCACAAACATTGAGGCTCATCAGGCAATCCTTCTGTCTTTACATTCGAGTGGAATAGGTGGTCACTCAGGATTCTTGGCAACTTACCATCGCATTAAATCCCTATTCTCTTGGCCGGACATGAAGGCAGATATTCATAAATATGTCAGACAGTGTACTATTTGCCAGCAAGCAAAAGCTGAGCATATTAAGCAACCAGGATTGCTAAATCCTCTCCCATTACCAAAAGAAGCATGGAGCATCGTGACTTTGGACTTTGTGGAAGGTTTACCAACAAGCAACAAATTTGACACCATCTTGGTGGTCATTGACAAGTTTACCAAGTATGGGCATTTCTTACCCCTCTCACATCCTTTCACAGCCTTTACCGTGGCTCAGCTATGTATTAACAATGTGTACAAACTGCATGGCATGCCATCTCTCATCATCTCTGATCGAGACAAGATCTTCACTAGCACCTTATGGCAGGAATTGTTTCGGCTCTCAGACACCAAAATGAACATGAGCTCTCCATATCACCCTGAGACTGATGGTCAGTCAGAAAAGCTCAACCAATGCATGGAAACGTTTCTTCGTTGTATGGTACATGCCTGCCCCAAAAAATGGGCACAGTGGTTGCCCTTGGCAGAGTTTTGGTACAACACAGCTTATCATTCTGCAATCAAAACAACCCCCTTTCAGGCCCTGTATGGTTATGTTCCAAAACATTTGGGCGTGGCACCGATTACAGACTCAACACCTACAGACTTGGCTGGGTGGCTCAAAGAGAAAGAACACATGTCAGTCCTCATTAAACAACATCTGCAACGAGCACAACTCAGAATGAAACATCAGGAGGATAAGCACAGGACTGAGAGAACCTTCAATGTGGGAGACTGGGTGTATCTAAAACTACAACCTTATGCTCAAATGTCAGTGGCCAGACGATCATGCAACAAGTTGTCATTCAAATTCTTTGGGCCTTACCAGATTGAAACTCGAGTTGGCGCAGTTGCGTATAGGCTCAAATTACCATCAGGGAGTCAAATTCACCCGGTGGTCCATGTATCGCAGCTCAAAGCTTACGTTCCCTCTGACCAGGTGATCAGTTCCACTTCTGCTTTAAACTTCATTACTAATGCTTGCACTTGTTGCAACCGGCCACTATTTTGGATGCTCGCATGATTCAAGTCGGAGGAGGAACCACCGAACAACTTCTAGTCAGCTGGAAAGGCATGCCAATCAGGTTAGCTACCTGGGAGAAGAGTAGTGTGCTGCTTCGTGCCGGCGGTTGGTTACCAGCTTGGGGTCAAGCTATATTTCGAGGAGGGGGTGATGCTACGACCCGTGCTGTGTGTGTTAGGCCATAAGAAGGGTAAGGCCCAGGTGGCCGTTGTTGCAAGGTCCAGTTGGCCTGTGTTGCGCTGCGTGCGTGTGTGTGTTTGGGTATATGAGAGACGCAGCGGAGCGGCCGAGAGACAAGATGATTGTAAACAATATTTTCCTTGCTAGTGACCCTTCGTTCTCCTCCCAATCCGAGAAATCTCTGCTAATCTCACTGGTTCCTTGATCCATTCCTCTGCGTGACGCGAGGTTGCTGCGAGTTCATAGCACTAGGTTTAGGGTTGTGCTAAGGTTCCCAGTCCAGCTGAAATATACACCAGAAATAATTTTGTAATTAGGCATCTGCATTTATGGGTGAATTTGATCTCGTGGTTTTCTACTAGCGCTCTTAGTTTCTGTTAGGAAATACACACCAGAAACGCCATTGCAAAGTTTGCCATTTTGGAAAAGCCATTTGAAGTCATTGCTGATGCGTAGGAGATCGACCCACATGTTAGTCTAACGTTGAGTGGCATTTTGTAGAACTACACAATTTTGTACTGGCACCTATCTAATTTTTCACATGGTACGTTCGCATTAGGTCTTGGAGGGTTGTGTTTGGTTTGTCCCTAGGGTCAACCAATTGCCAAAAGCTCTGACCCGTCACCCCAACCTAGGCACTGTTTCTCTTTGTAAATTTACATCGCACTCGTGGTTCAGGAATATGTTTCACTGACATTTGGGTTTCATGTCTCACTGAAATTTGTGTCTAGGAGCGGCATCTCTATGTGAATAAAGTGGCAATTATCTAATGAGAATTGCTTCTATGCTTTTCTAAATTTTCTTTACATAAATTTTAAAGCGTCTCGAACTGACTGATAAAAGGGTAGATAAGTCAATTTCATATCTTTAGGGCTTAGGGCCTGAAGCCCATGTCCAGACCCGATCCAGACCATCTCGACCTCTTTTCACTCCTTCACCCCCACGATCCCTTGCCTCTCCTATCGCTGTACTCTCCATCGCCGGCGCCACGACCCGCCTTCAGCGCGCCCCATCCACCGGCCGCTGGGCCTTTGCTCTGCTATCCACAAGGTGCCCAAACGTGGACATGTCACCCGCCCCGCCGCAACCCTTCACCATCCCGCCGCGATCCACCTCTGTCGCGCTGTGCTGGACGCCGTCATCTGCTCCACTAGGATCTCATGCCCCTGTGACCAGCACAGCTGCCAGAGTTACGTCATGTACTACGAGCTCGGTAGCCACCAAAGGAGTTAATCCATCGCACTGGTGGTTCATGCCCATGATCCATTTGGAAAGAGAAACCAGACATTTGGAATGTAGACCAGAACTTAGCATACCTAGCACTGGATTAACAACCGCTACGAACCATGTAGAAACGACACGAAAGAACTAATTAAGTGCCACGGGAAGCACTACTTTTTAATAGGTACAATAACCAAAAGCACAGCAAGCATGTATTATATACATGATACAACACTCTTACATAAGAAAACTATTTTATTCACCATTATAAATTTTGATATAACACTCTTTAGTGGCTATCCTAACTACCACTCTACACCCACTAGCATTCTCTTCTGCTCCTGGTGGATTATGATAGCTTCACTTAGTTGGTTTATAAGATGAGGTATGAGACCCCTATTCATACTTGTGCGAGCCCATTGGATTTGTGCCAAGTGGTAACCATCCAAAGCCTTGAACTATAAGTATCTTTACTCTAGAATTCCCTACTAAAATATCTAAGTCTAGATTATTCCTACTTATCCATAGAGAGATTTCCGTAACATCTTCCATATTAAATATCTAGGTCTAGATATTTCTTACATTTGTCATGAAGCATGGTAAATAGTTTATTCTAAACCTTCATGGCAAATATTAGTGTCTTGCAAATTTCTCAATATTTCTAGAATCTTTTCACTTTGCCATGAAGAATTATCTCTAATATCTTCCATGGTAAATATCTTGTCTCATAAATCTTCATAAAACTCTTTTATTCACCATTACAAATATAGATACAACACTTTTTAGTGGCTATCCTAACTACTACTCTACAAAGGCTATGCCACACTCACTAGCATTCTCTTCTACTCATGTTAGCTTATGGTAGTTGGTTTATGGGATGAGGTATGGGACCCTATTTATACTTGTACAAACCCATTGTATTGGTGCCAAGTGGTAACCATCCGAAGCCTTCAACTATAAAAATATTTACTCTAGAATTCTCTACTAAAATATTTAAGTCTAGATTATTCCTACTCTTCCATATTAAACATCTAGGTCTAGATATTTCTTACCTTTGCCATGAAGCATAGTAAGTAGTTTATTCTAAAACCTTGATGGCAAATATTAGCGTCTTGCAAATTTCCCAATACTTCTAAAACCCTCACACTTTGCCATGAAAAATTATCTCTAATATCTTTCATGGCAAATATCTTGTCTCCCAAATCTTCTAGAATATTCTCAAGTATGCATTGAAATATTTTCAACAAAGAGCGAATGTGATTTCGTCTTGAAGAGGGCAGCATCGTGGGAGCTAGTGCACGCTAGAAGACTGCTAATTCCATACTCATCCTCATGCTATGGGAGATCTGGAAGGAACGCAATCGCCGCCGATCACAAAGCTCTTTGGGATGGAGGGCTCCTGGTGCTTATTCAGAATGAAGCAGCACTCTGAGCTAGAGTTGGATGTCCGGGTCTTGGTGAGCTCACCTCCGGATTCGACAACGTTCCTTAAACCTGCTTAGTTTTTTCCTGTTCTTGTCCTTTTTTCTGTTGTTTTTTCCACTTTCTCTCCTGTCCTTTTTTCTTCCTTAATCGCCTTGTACTAGCTCTATAATATATCAGGGTTGGGCTCTCCCCGACCCCTCCTTTCGCAATAAATAGCTTGCTGAGGCTCTTTCGTAAAAAAAATGTAGAAAAGTGGAGGAACACTGCCAGATGATTCGTGGGATTCAAAGCTCACTAGCAACTTCTATGGCTGTAGTAACTCTAGCAGTAAATTCCTTGGCATCATCAATAGTGTCAACGGAAACCAGAGTTTATAATAATGGACAGTGACAATGCAATGATGAAAGCGATCGTCAAATCCTCCCTAGAACAAATCATCGTGTATGCTCTTGGCATATTGAGAAAGGTATCAAAAAACACCTTTACCACTCGTACCTCAGCACATTTAGGTCATTTATATATGATGCTTGCTTACCTGCTATCTTTGAGGACAAGTGGAATGCGTTTGTTGAAAAGTATCAAACCAAAAGGAACATGGATTGGTTGAACAGAATGTACAGAAAGAGGATGCTGTGGGCTACTGCACTTTTGTGCGACAAGTATTTTTGGGCATGAGAAGTAACCAACGGAGTGAGAATCTGGATTCACACCTACACAAGCATCTTACATGTCATTGGTTGATTTGCAAGAACACTATGAGGTATGTGTTTCAGGCATGCGTCGTAGAGAGGTCGAGTTTGATTTGGGGCATCACAATCTTGGCCTATTGCTGTTACTGATAATTGAGAACTTGAAGAGTCTGTTGCACATGCTTTCACATCTGCAAATTTTGATCTAGTACAAGAAGAGCTACGTAAGCTAGAAAATTTTAATGTTCGTGAGGTACAACATGATGGCAATTGTATGATATACAATTGACTTCAAAAGAGACGCAGGAAGGAGTGTTTTCTGTTGAATACACTTCTCTTGGATCTGATTCCACTGTCAAATGTAGCTACCAAAAGATGGAGCACGATGGTATCCCTTGCAAGCATATTCTTGGTGTGCTTAAGCATTTAGAGAAAACAGAGTTACCAAAATGTTGTGTGCTACAGCAGCTGTCAAAAAATGCAAAAGGTGGCCTTCCTTTTGTTAGAAAAAGTGATTTGCATGTTTGGACCTAGAAGCAAGCGCGATATCATGAGTTGAGCGCACTAGGGTCTGTATTGCCATCTATGTATTTCTCTTTAGTAGTACCTATAAATTATGAATGCATCTTTGTTCTTGTATGGTCTCCTTTCTACCGGTGGTCATGGAACTCTTTGCCCTTATAGACTGAAAGTCGAAGTCCAATGAAACTGAGGAAGCTATGGATGACTTAAAGGAGCAGAGGGCAGCATCATGTTAGACTACAAAGCTCGATCAGCGAGTCAAATCAAAGGTAGTTTTCTCTAAGAGCAGAAAGACTAACAATGAGCTGGATCACCTGAAGTGCAATCATGGTGTGTGGCTTACCTTTGCCACATACTACTTACAATGCACTACTGTTTACCTGCATCTGATGCTACCTGCAGGCACTCTCTTCAGGTTTTGGCACGGTTGCTGGCTTCCTGGAAGAACAGCTGTACAAGTGGCTATGAGCCGCGGAGCTGACTTGTGATAGGGTAGCTCTTCTTGTAGTACAAAACTCTTGAGGTACCATTTAGCAAAGAACTTTGTTTTCCAATGTTAGTTGATAATCTCTGGATGTAACTGTAGCTTCTTATTTTGAAGTGTGTTATTCCATGGCACTTTCTGGAGATATATTTGAGTAAGTTACAAAACTAATTGCAGTTCATGCAATTTGTATTCTCCCATTAGCAATATACAGGGATTTTAAGACCTCAAATATTCTGCTCGACTCTGTTGAGTGTTCATTACTTGCCCTGCCTTTTTTACTCTTTTCAGTTTCTGTCCATATCCATCAGGAATACATAATGACATTTATCTCTTATTTACATTGCCACAGGATTATACATTGGAGGAAGCCATTCACTTGAGAAGTATCTCTTATTTACATTGCCACAGATTATACATTGGAGGAAGCCATACGCTTGAGAATACATTGAAGCTGTCGCGTTTCTTGTTCTTTCTTCTGCAGTTAATGTAGTTGGAGCGTTTACCTGGAATGTGTGTGGTGTTCTTCAGGGTTCTTTTGTGCAAAGCTGCCATTTACATTGCTGTGCAGATAGTGTATTTGGAATCACACTTCTGTATATACCCAATTATTCGTGTAATTGAATCTCTGGGTGTGATCATTATCTTGAAACTTCTATATAGTTTTTGTCTGATCAATCACAAATTAGCTTTGATGGTCGCCAGGTCTCTGGTACGATTGATGCGTAATCCTTGTCTGAACTAATAAAAGTAAAATAACAATAATCAACAGTGAAGATCCAGTCCTGGCTATAAACAACAAGATGGATCGGCAAACAACTTGTCCGATATATATGGCATG
This sequence comes from Stipa capillata, assembly GCA_019208055.1. Lineage (NCBI taxonomy): Eukaryota > Viridiplantae > Streptophyta > Magnoliopsida > Poales > Poaceae > Stipa > Stipa capillata. The sequence goes on from JAGXJF010000867.1 coordinate 105,574, forward strand.
CAAAAGGCCAAATCGGCTTTCGGTAGAGTTTTCCAACTTTGTGCAAGATAGTAACTGAATACAAGATTACAACATTATACCTTAACAACAAAACTGAATTTGCAGATTCTGACTCTTTTAACTGAACATCTGGCACTAGATATAAACTCTGATCTACATCATCGGTGAACTCCCTGCAGCAACTTGCTCGACATCCTCCGCAGACTCCCTGCATGACCGCAGTGATCTGCATCAAATAATTCTGTAAGTTATAATGAACTATTTGTATCAAGTATTTTGCAGAAAAGTAGAATTATGTTGATCAATTTTATCATGGATTTAAGGTGTATACATGCATGCTAGCTATCTTTCATCGGACTAGATCCAAAATAGTACAATAAATATCATTTTCTTCATGCACATCATAGTACCACCTCTCCATTAAAGAAGATCCTATAAAATCTGGAGAGACGGAAGCTTGAAGATAGCAAAGCAGATTAGGAGCACCGTAGATTAGTCTGCTTGTTGCGGTGGAATCAGATTCATCCTTGTGTATGCAAGAATGAGCAGACAATCAAAAATTTGGGGCAAAAAGAATGAAAATGAAGATCACAGATAGAAGCATGAAGCAACCTAATCTCAATCGCGGGAAACGTCATCCTGATGATCCACGCGCCACCCTGCAGCTTCTCCTCTGGCCACGACACCGCCGCCCTCAACCGGTTTCCCGGGTGTCGCTGCCCTTCGCAAACGTTGGAGGGCCTGTTAGGGAGGGAGCACTCGCACAGCGCGAGCTCTCGCGCGGTGCGGGGGCATGCAGAACCAGCGCGGTTGACCTTGTAAGGCCGGGCACGGGGCAGGCGCAGGAGACGGCGGGTGGGATACGACCAGCTGCATGCTGGAGGAGGAGGCGACTGTCCGGAGCGGCGGTAGGAGTGTCCGGGGGTGTAGCGCCCCGAGGTGGGGCTCGCCAGGAGGCCGAGGCGGTGGTGCGGTGTAGGCGCTACGGGAGACGAAGAGGAGGAGGAAGAGAAGCTAGGGGGCTGTCTGCTAGGCGAGGACAGAGAGAGCATTTGAGGTAAGAAGAATAGGAGCAAAGTGGGAGGCAGAGGAAGAAAGGAGCGAGGAAAACGGAGACAGGAGGGGGTGGTTGTCAGTTCAGCTGTTGACTGGGAGGAACGTGGCAGTTCTTAGGGACGGACGTGGCCTCAACCTCCCCCAAGTCAACCCACGCAGTTTTACCAACACTGAGTCCATCTAATTATTACACATAAGACCATGTACAATACAGCATGCTTATAGCTCAGTGCTTAAAGAAAGAGAGTAATGTTGTATTTCAAAAAAATATGTGACTTACAATGTAGAGTGCTTCATATGGGTGCTTAAGTTGCTTTAATATTCATGTAGCACCTACTATAGCACCTGTTGTCTCCAATGCAGCGCTGCATTGCGTGGAGTACTATTTGTGCTTCTTGAAGTACTATTTGCTAGGCACCGGTTGAAGCACCTGTCACCTATGTCACTCTAAGCACCAGTCTAGCACCGAGTGCTTAACTTTGCTTCCGTCGCTCTTTCTAAGCACCTCTCAGGAAAAAAACCGGGTTTTTTTCCTGAGGCACCTGTCTAAGCACCTGTATTGTACAGGGTCTAAGTCCGACTCAAATTATCCTGTATAAAAAATTAAACATCTTATGTTCAGCTCGTCCGATTAACTAATATTACTGAAACCTTTTTTTTACCTTTTTCCATTTAGTACACGACCCGTGGGCCATGGGCATGTTTTGATGCAGAAATTCTTTCATATCATATATTTTCAAATTATTGTCACGTTACTTACATGTGGACGCTGTATTGACTAAATATATTATTGTACAGGGAAATATGGAGTTTGCTTGCTCATCAAAGTCTCTCTGTGAGCTCATAAATAATTTGAGCGACGTCCAGATTAAAACTGTCAAAACTCTAGGTTTTGAATGTATACTGAAAATGAGAGAAATTTAACTACGACCATCATTATTAAAATATATTTTTAGTAAGTACAATATAGTAGACGGAACTTTCACAACTGGTGGTTCTTCTATACAAATAGACAATAGGGACGACTATTGTATATTAGGACTCCATTTTGCTGGAATAATTGTAAAAAGTATCAAATCCTTGCCCACTAATAATATTCTAGTCGAGGAGTATGCAAATAATAAGAACAAGAAGATAGTGATAAAAGATCTAGTGAAAAAATAATAAATAATAAGTATGCTGATGAGCATTTCGTTAGGATGTTGATGCTAATAGTGATAGGTACAGTATTAGTGCCTACGTCGCACGAACAAGTGTCAGCACTGTATTTGAGTCTACTAGTAAGTGTAAATGACATAAAAGGCATTAACTGGAATGGGTTCACGCTGAGATTTCTTATGGACAATATTAAAAACCACATTAGGGGACATGGAAGCATTTATGGCTATAAGAAATGGCCAAATGGCAATTTATTATTATTGCAGGTGAGTCCTTACAAAGTATTTTATATATCGTTAATTCCCTATAGTTATGGTATTGAGAGTGCGTACGTGTCATAAATTCGGGTTTCTTTATAACGCTATGATTTTTCCCTTAACAGCATGATGGGACAAAGATTCAGCATTAAGGAGAGACGAGTATGACATGTCCTACGGATATGGTGTTGGAAATGTATTGGTAGACTTATGAGAAAATATTGTGTAGGCCTTGATCGGAACTGTGAATTCATATATGTTCGTACGGATACACAAACCAACATGAATCCTTGTCTGTTTTACAACTTTTGCAGATCATAATGGATATAAATTTCCTAGCACCAAGAATGATAAATCCTTGACGAGAAGACAAGAGGTGCACATTTGTATGTTGTTGTTTACTTGGTGGTCGGCAAGCTCAAATTTATCTTGCTTAAATTTATCTTTTCTAGGAGGACCCGTCAGAAGATGTACTAAGTCAAATACTAAAAGTGCTAACGAGTATGGCTGCAAATTTGGAAGAAATTGAGCCTTAGTGCATATATCCACTTTGGAGAGTATCCTGAAACCTGAGGCAAGATTTTTTTTCACACACATGTATACTACCTCTATGTAGCTCTAACAGTTGTGTTAACAAGTTCCTCCTATTCTTACTTAGAATCTTCCACACGACATTGCCACCAATAACTCACCAGTGAATGTCATAAAGAAAGAAAAGCACGACACTAATCCTCCCAATACGTGCAACACTATTGCCGCTGGACTCCGAACACAACACTAGCAAATATAGGTGCATATCATGCTTAGGCAACCTCGAAAGATTTGAAGTGTATAACCACTGACAAAAAATGCGATGGCAAATCTAAGTGGTCGAGGGATCACGTAAGTCGGTAATTAAGGTTATTATTTTTTGCTATGTTCTAAATATATGGACTGAACACATGACGCTTACAACTAGTGATCTATCAATTGTGTAGGTCATGGATGCATACATAAAACTAATCATGCATAGGCAGCTGCTTGTGTAATCACCAAAAGGTTTCATGTTTGGACCGTGTGGTAGTGGCGGCTAATGCCCACTATGAGTCGTGATCTCAATCACAGAACCCATATTCTTGAGCATGCCATCTTACTGACAGAGACTGAATTTGTACAATTTAAATACTAATTTGATTTCATGACAAAATATTTATGCAAATATTAATCACAATGATTTGCAAGGTTTTTCCCCATATTAGTTAAGCGAAATAACATAGCTCGGTGGATATTACTCATGATGAACAACAAAAGTAAAATGTTCCAAGTTCTGGACTCACTATGGGAGTTCGATTCATATCCAAGCCAGATTAAGGGAATGGTGAAAAATTTATAACTACAATATTCCCCACAATATTTTTCTAGCAACATAATTTATGCATTTAGTTGATTATGTTGCACGCGAATAGAGATTTGTGGAATGCAGATTACCAGAATCAACAATATTCTACCTGTAGCCATGAGGAAAGAGCATCACGTGATAGATGTTTCGAATTGGGATGTCAACCAAGTTAACAAGATACCTATACAACGTGATGGGTATGTATGTTTTAGTTTTCTAGCCTTACACAACTTTCATACATATTTTAGTATTCCGTGCACATTTCAATACTTATAATTTCCTGTATTACGATTTAAGGTGTTCCTGCGGGCTATTTGTACTAAAGTTCCTTGAGTTTTGGAATGGAAGGTTCTTAACGGAAAGCTTCGTACAGGTTTGCATCTAATAAGAGCGGCTAAATATTTTGCAAGTACTTGCAATTATATATCAAAAATATTAATGCATTCTTAAATCTTGTGCAGTCTGATATATCGCTTCCGCGTACAAGTACTTGTGGAATTGCTTCAGCTGATCTCAATGACATGGTTGATGTGAAGAAGGAAATTAAGTCTCTCATAGAGTCTACAGTGAACCGTCTTTATAATGTTATTCGTTTTTCTAGTCGGTCAGATAAACTTGAAGAGTTTTTTTATGCAATTTTAATCTTGGTTTGCAAGATAAAAAAAATATCTTATCAATTATTTTTTCTGAAGTTAATTAAGATATAACTATTTTAATCTTGGTACTAGACGTGTCAGGATTCTCGAGGAGAGCAATTGCTGGTGCTTAACTAATTCGTGAATTGTGATTGCTTTGCATGTAGTACATTTTGTTCTGAGTGATGAAAGCTACACTTAGAAAATAGTCAAGGGATCAAAAACACACTTCTTCCGCAATTATAATTGGTCAGTGCAGTTATACTGCACAACCGGCCAAGTACTAAAAGAGGAATTTACTTGCAAGAGACATATTTACCGTATGGCTGTGCTGAATTCATGTCTGGTTAGAGGCCAAGTATTACTTATCTCCTGCGTTCAATCAGCGATGCATCGTCAACCTTTGCCATCAAATCTGACTTCTTATTTGGTGGTTAAGTACTAACTGCAGCCAGGTGCTACTCTTGCAGGTTACCCCCTCTGAAGAGCCTTCGCCTTACACACTGCGACTCCATCACTGACGAAGTATTCATCAAGGTGATGAGAAAGTCGCCACTGCGAGAGCTGCGGTCCCTTGAACTTACGGGGATTGAACTCACCAACGAAGAACTGACGGTCATCCTCGACAACTGTCCTCACCTGGAGGTTCTCAACATGCACTGCTACAACATCGTCACCTACGACGATGACGCCCTAGGAGCAAAATGTGTCAGGATCAAGACTGAGTATAACTGAATGGCACTCTGATAATGAGTATGAGTACCCATATTATGATAGCGGGCACTTATTCTGATTCTGATTCAGATGATTGGTAGTCATTAGAGGCAAAATTGAGTCTTGGACCTCACCAGGATTTGATTACATACCATCTTCTCTCTTGTTAACTGAAGTCAATCAAAAAAAGAAAAAAGAAGCGCTCATGCTTGTCAACATTTCCTGTTCGATGCCATCTTCATCCTCTCTCTCTAATGCATGGTAGTGTTAATCGCCATCCTTGTGATTGGTACTTTTATTATGTCACGTATAGGCCAGGCATGCATGATCTTGATGAAGATTACAAACCCCCAACTCCATGCATGCATGCTGTGATGTAACTGTTCAAATGCCGCACTTAATTGGTTACTTACATGTATCGCCTAGGGCATCGCCACCCAGTCCCTGAGCTTGACCGCCGGCGAAGGAAGGTTGTGGTCATTGCGGTGACATCGCCGGCGGCGGGGAGACGGGTTCTGTTGCCGTACAGCACTAAAACATGAGAGACTCTAATTGTTCTGGGCCGGCCCGTAGGCCTATAAAGGCCCAAATATATGGGCCCACCATAACGCCATTGAATGACTCCAATCAACGACGACCGCTCTTCCTCATCTCCCCGTTCGTATCCACCCACGAATCTCACACCAGACAATAATTTGAGTTATTTTGATAGTTAAACAGGATGAACTCCGCTGAATTTATATGCTAGATTGAAGGATTTGTTCTGATTTGCAACCTGCAATTGCAGGCCTTCAAAACTTATTATCCCTGAAATGTTCTGTGTGTCAAATCTAACAGTTAATCATTAAGTGAATTCTCACTAAAACCCTTTAAATTATGCACCTATGATGCTATGCAATCATCCTCTGAATTTACGAAATGCCGTGATCATTCCACCCCATTATTTCCACCTTTAAATGTTGTATTCGTGAACTGTGTGGCCGTAACTACGCAAGACTATCAAAACAACAATAGATGCTAGCTACTTGTTTTACAGAGCGTGCTTACGCTTTTTTTTTGCATGGCATATTTATTGGTTATTGAGATCCTAATGCTATATTTGCAGGGCATCGTCTCTCAAGAGTCTTCGCCTCATTTCTTGCTATGATGTTTCTGATGAAGGTTTTACAAAGGCAATAGAGAAGCTCCCTTTTGCTTGAGGAGCTCGAGTTAGCGTTGTGTTCAAGAGTGTGTGAGAATGGTGTGTTTGGGTTGTTGGCAAAGCATGCCCGCAGCTGAAGTGCTTCAGACTGATTATGCTCTTGTCCTACGATTTTGAAGCTAGTGCCTACGACAAGGACGATGAACCCTAGGGATTGCAACTATGCACAAGTTATGCTCTTTGCAGCCTTTTGACAATAACCTCAGCATGAAGGACTGACAGCCATCCTGGACAATTGCCACCACCTGGAGTCCCCTTGACATTCGTCATTGCTTCAATGTCAACATGGACGACCTCCTGCGAGCTAAGTGAGCCAGGATAAATACGCTGAGGCTTCCCCATGACTCAACTGATGACTACGACTTTGAGGTTCAGAGCCCTGTTTGGGCGGATTCTGGCAATGACTCTAATGACCCTCATGGTGATTATGAGTCAGGAAAATTACGATGATTACTGTGATCCTTCCCGCAACCTTGATGGTGTGTACGAGGACGAGCTTGATGAAGAAGATAGGATGATTCTCAGGGCTATGCGTGCTCTCCTGAAGTAAATTCCATCGGGATGTTTGTGATGGAAGTGCCAGGATGTTTCACCCTTCCCCCTTTTGCTGAAGTATCTGCACAACGCCTTCTGCTAGAAGGTTGTAGGCAATGTTACGTGTATCATCATGCATCTTGTGAGACGTATATGGTTCACAACAGTGTTACGAGTCTTTTACCTTGCAGTTTCATTAAAGCCGCTACGAAATATGCTTAGTAGTAAGTACTTGTTTGCTTAGTAGTGGTAAAACTCAACCTGTTTGGTCCATGCTTGTCCCCGTGATGGATACCATTTTTTTTCTGCAACCCATGCGCATTGTTGCTTTAGGAGCTGGAGCTCGCGACTCTGCCTGCAGGCGACTCATATCCTCTTGTCTGTTTCCATCTTCTTCTCTCGGATTATTCTTATTTGGTTACATATCCGAAAGATGAGATACGAAATAAGTGGACGTTGCGCGGCTTAATTACCATGCAAAGCTTGAAATTGCAGGGCCATATAGAACAAATATCGAGGACCACCTAACCCATTCGACTGATCTTGGTTGGGCTTTGTCATCGATGAGCAGAGCAAGCCGTTCATCGATCTTCTCCGGTCAACGAAATTAGTGACCAGGTAAATAAATAAATAAAACCCAGTGCAGCAAAGTACAAAAGGCCTTTGGCGATAGCTAATTAACTAACGCGTCGATAATTGCGCTGCAACACGCATCGACGTAAACTTGATGTTTCTTTTTGCCACCGTGACAGAGGCCTTGTCTGCGATCGAGCCTGCAGTGTGAACAGTGAAGACGAGGCGTCGCCCTCTGGAGTCCGTCTACACCGCCGCTGTCTGAAAGGAACCCTGATCATGCTTGCTACCAACCCTCCGAGCCAATGAATCTCGTGCATATGCAGTTGCTGATTGCGTTTCAGGCTTTTCGAAGCCAAAAACCAAAAGCAGGTAAATAGGTATTTTTCTGGCTTCGAAGCCAAAGTCCAAAAAGCCAAAAACCTGCCAAACAAACAGGCCCGAAGCATCTCTGTGGCCAATCATCCTCGCTTCCTTGCCAAGGCTTTTGCTAAGGATTGGAATTAGTATATCTCAAACTAAACAAGGGAGCTAGAATTACATGGTCAATTCACCAGACTGTTCACGTGCAGGGCTAAATGCCGTAGGGGGAAGGGAAACACAGATAACCCCTGCATCTGCGCCCGTACACGGACGGAGCTGAACGGCGACTCCTTATTTTTTGACGCCAGCGTCACTCTCAGACAACTCAGTCCCTGCGTCGACTTTCCTTTCCTCTCTTCTTCTCTAAACAGTCATATACTCGCACACATATATAGGCTTCGTCTCCTGTTTCTCCTACTCGATTGCATCCTTGTTGTTGCAAGATTTTCAAGAAGGAAGCTAGCTGCTAGCTGGTAGGATGGACACGGCCACCGGCACGGCAGCGGCGGAGGAACAGACGCGGTTGTGCGACCTGCCGGAGGGCTGCGTGGCGCACGTGATCTCGCTCACCTCCCCGCGCGACGCCTGCCGCTTCGCCGCCGTCTCCCCGTCCTTCCGCGACGCCGCCGAGTCCGACGTCGTCTGGGCGCGCTTCCTCCCGTCGGACTACCACCGCGCCGTCCTCCAGCCGGCGCCGTCCAAGTCCATGAAGGAGGCCTACCTGGGCCTCACCGACCCTGCCGTGCTCGTGGACGAGGGAAGCATGGCGGTGTGGCTGGCCAGGGGGAGCGGCGGCAAGTGCGTGGCGCTGTCGGCGAGGAAGCTCAGCCTTCCCTGGGAGAACGGCGAGTTCAGCTGGAGGTGGACGCCGCACCCCGGCTCCAGGTACATCCACAATTTTCATCTCCATGCTTCCTACGTGCTGCAAATAAAACTTAAAACTATGATTTTAGAACGATTAATCATATATAGTTTGTTCTTGTTATTCGTCAAAAAAAAACTCCTACTAGTTTGTTCTTGTTGTTAATCACATAAAATCATGGTTTGGATTGCAATCTTGCGGTATATCTTTTGTTGCGTCGCATCGAGTGAATCCGGTCCGGCCTTGACGTAATGACAATGATTCCTATATAGAAATCAAGGCGATGTGGGGTTGGTGTCAAGTGTCAACAGCTGCTTCCATTAGACCAGAGACCTAGCCTCGTGGTAATCCTGCGTATAATCCCAAGAATTCATCTTTTTGTCCGCGAGCGAAACTATTCTTTTTGTGAAACTGCATCCAAAGAAAAGAGTTATATACTACTCCCTCCATACAGAAATGTAAGGCGTATTTTGATTCGTTAAGACAACACTTTGACCAATGATTACTTTATTAATATACGATTTACGTGACATAAAATTATTATCATTAGATTCATATTCAATAGTACTTGCTTATACTCCATCCATCCAAGAATGTAAGGCGTATTTTAATTGGTTAAGACAAGGTTTTGACCAATAATTACTCTGTTCAGCGATTTATGTGACATAAAATTGATATTATTAGATTCCTCTTCAAAAGTACTTCCTTATGATTATAATTTTGTATCACATAAACTGCATATTGTGAGTACTGAATTCTTTAGCATTACCGTGATCACCATCTAGCCACTTCGTTAGAACACCTAATCGTGATTGTCAATTGGCTTTAGGGATACTTATATCTGGTGGAGGAAGAAGCCATGGCCGTAGTCGTGGACGCGTGAGGGAGATGCGGTCGATGTAGTCGTAGCAGAGGGAAACGGTGGCCTTGGGGTCACCACCGGCACTGTCCGGGAATGGACGTCGTCGTCTCGGCGGCGTCGATCTTCCCGGTTACTCCAGCGCTCCCCCGGATCGGATCGGGTCTTAGAGGTGTAGGGGTTAGGGTTTAGATTTTAAGAACGTGTTCAACATAAAGCCCCAGGAATCCCTTTTTTATATGACGCTGTGTAACGGGGGACCGAAACCAGTAGTTGGTTTGGCGCCCCCGATCAGGGCGCGTTGTTGGGCGTGCACGTTGGTGCATGGCCCCTTGCCTTATCTCTTCGGTTTGACCGAATATCAATTCCAACACATATTAATAGAGTAATTATTGGTCAAAGGTTTGTCTTAACGAATCAAAATATGTTTTATATTCTTGGACAGAGGGAGTAATTATGATTTTGCATCACATAAACCGAATATTAATAGAATAATAATTGGTCAAAGTGTTATCTTAACGAATCAAAATACGCCTTACATTTTTTGACGGAGGGAGTATGACGCAGACTTTTTTCTAAAACACATGAATAGTCTGCATGCCATGAATCTTCCAGAACACATGAATCAGTCCTGCATGAGTCTTCTCTTCTGGCTCTCATTGAATCGATTATCCTTCCAAGCAAGCAACCAATAAGTCGCATGGCGAGACTAGATTATTTGTCGCCACAACAAAAGACTCTTGCTCCGTAAAAAATCAAGCGTGTAAGCCTTTGACACTGTCTTGATACAACTGCTTGCGTGGCGCGAACCAAGCAAGTCAACTTGGCCTCATGACACTGTCTTGCTAGCTAGCTTATTCCCCTCTGATCTTCGTGCCATCAACTTAATTGACCGACGTATATATGTATAGAAGTAAAATTATGCCTAAATTTATCATAGAAAACATATGTCCGTATCGTTTTTAGTATCTTTTTTACTAGAGCATACTCAGAAAGGCCAATGATCGACTCTTTGTACTTAGGATTGTGCTGATGTCTTAAACCGTTAAACGACAAGTAAAAAGGAAAAAAGAACAAAGATAGAGGTAGGAGCAGTAAGTTTTTTCCGATTTGGTTTTGATCCCGGTAATGAAGAGATTACACAAAGATTAATTGTGTCGCTGCATGCACGTACGGTCAGGTTCGCGGAGGTGGCCCAGCTGGTGGACTGCACGTGCCTGGACATCTACGGCCAGCTGCCAGCCGCCGAGCTAACGCCGTCCACCGCCTACGCGGCGTACCTCGTCTTCGGCACGGCGGACGACGGCCACCGCGGCCTGGGCTTCCCGGACCAGGAGACCGCGGTGTCCGTCGGCGGCCGCTCCCCGGCGTCGCGCCACGCCGTGTGCCTCTTCCCCGACGACGACGCCGGGGTGTGCAGGCCCAGGGGCTGTGACAATACAGACGACGACGGCGATGGCGTGAGGCGGCCGGCGCGGCGGCGTGACGGTTGGTGGGAGGTGGAGATGGGGCGGCTGCGCACCGGCGACGGCGTGCAGGAGGAGGTGGTGGCGAGCTTCGAGGTGTTGGGGTGGTACCCCAAGCGCGGGCTCGTCGTCGAGGGCATCGAGTTCAGGCCCCTCTGACGTGGACCTCCGATATAAATCACGCTTCACGCGCCATGAATGTTGTTGAAAAAAAAATATATATATATATATAGATATATATATATAGATATAGATATAGATTATAGATATAGATATATGTATATATCGGCTCATCATGATGTTGAGCTATAGATGCTGGCACAGTACGCCGCGCTTATGAATATCTGGATAATTAATTTTATTTTCATTTTGCTAGTACTACTTAGGGCCTGTTTGTTTAGCAGGCTTTTGGCTTTTTAGACTTTGGCTTCGAAGCCAGAAAAGCAGCTATTTACCTGTTTTTGGCTTTTGGCTTCGAAAAGCCTGAAACAACTTTCCAGAAGCCAAAAAAAGCCTAAACAAATAGGGCCTTAGATATTTGTGTGTTGTTACACAATAATAAAGAGAAATATAAATTATAAAGGTTGTTCTATTTTACTAACTGGTATGACTTACGTATGGTTTTGCCAGCTCTTCTTCTCTTCGTCTTTACTTCGCCACCCCACCTACCCTGCTCCGTCTTTGCTAGTCCCATTGTGCTATCACTCTACTCTACTCTGCATTGCTTCACCATAGTGAGTCGCCGTTTTCTCCTACTTCGATGACGAACTATGTGTTTCTCTTCACCTCCAGCTATGGATGGCAGCACACTAAACATCTTACCTTAAGGGGGGCCATGCGAGAATGGTAACATTTGTCCCCACACATTCGGCTATAACTGTGAAGGTGTGATAGCTACCAACTTCGCCTTTAGCTCTATATCAGGCAACACCACCACTCTACAGTGGCTCTGTCTCTGTTTGCCGCAACGGGCTTTGTCTTTGGCTAGGCCTCCACTCAGTTGTAGGGAACAGTAGGTGTGCATAAAGAGAAGGTATATTTGCGAAGGAAGTCATGTAAAATAATTCAAGTGGGATGATACCACACGTTTCGCATAGACGATTTCCATCAATATGACGACAAAACACAGATCCCTTGTCTGCCTCGTCTTGCCATCCTCTGCTCCAACCACCGTGCGACGATGCACGCCTCCCCTTCACCCCCTCTTTATTCTTGAACCGTGTGACCCTCTCGACAAGGTTGCCATTGCATCTGGCTTGAAGAAATTATTGCTCTTGCACTCGGCAAGGACAGCGTTCATGGCTTCATGCGATGGTGGTGGCAACACGTATCGCTTTTGACCGCACATCTGTCGCCAGCCACACCGTCACAGTGTCATTGCCCTCAACTTCTATCGTGCCCTAGGCTTCGACTTTGCAAGTGTTATCAAGGGAGTAAAAGGGAAGTGACAATAATTAAAGTTCATGCATCGCATACTCATAGCAATGGACGACCATCATTGTTTGCCTGGAGCAAGGACCAAGTTTCTACGCATAATCCATTAAGGAAAATAAGAGGTTTTTAGCATACCCATCTATCCTTGAATTCTGAGTAGGGTTCATGGACTCAAGCCTGGCCACGACGCACCGGACACCCGTCGGCTTCCACTTCTTCCTCCGGAGAACGTCCAACACAGCTCCTTAGCATAGCAGCGAGTGTGCTGTTTTTGTGTAGCCACTAATTTTGGTTTGGTTTGTGTTGGAAACTTTCAACTCAAAGCCACCAAGCGGTGGCACTCTTTTGGGGAGGTTCCCCATTACTTTGATTTGGTGTGTGTTTTTATCTAATATCTTTTAGTCTATATAGAGAGGTTTATTCATCACTTGTAAATATTGGTTGAGAAGATTAATAATGAGAAGAGAAAAAGATTACCCATATAACTCGTGATTTATTTACTATTTTTCATATGTACGTGATTCGTGGTTCACTGATAGTATGCAGGGTAAACGCCATGGTAGCAGCGTAGGATGTGTGATAGAGTTTGCTGGTATATCACGTGTTAGTTATCAGTTACTAGTTTGCTGGTTTGCTCGCATGCACGGCAACTCAACAGCTCCTATCTGGAACCATCTATCCACACGGAGGTTAGGTGTGTCGTTTGTGTTGTCGAGAAAAAGTAGGTACATTTTATTTCATTTACATGAGTTTGACTTGTTTGATTAGCACGTCATATTCGCGTGTTGAGTTAGGTATGAATTTGAATAGCGTCGGACGGCGGCAGAGAAAGCGATGCGCTTTGGCCGTTTTACGAGAGGAATCAGCGTGCCATCATCGTCATCAGCTTCCATTTTACAATGATACATAAATCCAGGACGCTAGAAGATCGATTGGAAGCGTGCTTAATTTATGAAAATTAAGTGCCTCTCAATCGGCGTTCTGCCCTCGCGACGGAAGATCACCCAAGCAAAGCTCCTTGATCTGGTGGATGATGGAGATGCCCGAGCCAATGCATGCGTACTATTGCTATAGAATTTATCTTGGTCTCCCTTGAAGCCGGCAAAATAGCCACTTTGGGCGAGAAAACATTTTTGCTTTTTTAGGGAACACGAGAACGTATCTAATCTCTTCGTACTCCATAAGATTTATTTCCTTCGTTTAAAAGTACAAGGTATACACGCTTCTTAGAATTTATCTTTAACCAAGAATTTGTATGAATGTATGAAATTGATATCATTTCACTTCGAGAAAAAATTATTGTGTTTTCTTTAAAAAAAGAAATTATGTTCCCTAGTGAGTCACGTGGGCCAGAAAATTCATCGGTAGGCGGATGACGGCCCATGCGACTTGCAGGGCCCACGTAAATGTCGGCCTCGTTACACCCACACGACCAACGGGAAGCCCGCAAAGGAACCGGTCGCTGACGTGCGGGCCACGTTTCGGTGGGGCCCCATCTGCTGCCGAACCAATGACGCACTCCTGAATCCCAGCCGCATAAAACCCTAGCCGCCTGCAAACTCCTCACGCCGCCGCCGCCGCCGCCGCCGCCGCCCCCTCCATGGACCCTTCCCCGGCTCCTGACGCCGCCGCGGCGACATCCTCCCCGGCCGATGTGGCGTCCTCCTCATCGGCCGTTGCCGCCGCCGCCGGGGACCTCGCGGGGGGCGTGGCGGGGATGAGCCTGGACGAGCGGTTCGACCTGCTGATGGGCATCGCCGAGGAGTGCATCCAGCCGGACGAGCTCAAGCAGCTGCTGCAGAAGAAGCCCGTCCCCATCTGCTACGACGGCTTCGAGCCCTCCGGCCGCATGCACATCGCCCAGGTTCCACCATCTTCTCTTCTAGTAACTTCGAATCGTGATGGCGTGCGCTATTGCTGCTGCGATTTGGACAATAGCATCTAGGTGGATGGCGAACTCAATCGCCGGTTCGAATTAGGAAGGAAATGAAGTGTTCGTGGATCGGAATACTCTTTTGGATTTGAACTAATTTCGTTACCAAAATTTCTGAGCGCAATAGGACGTGACATGTCATGTTAGGGTGGTGATATAATCTAACTGTGCTCAGTTTGTTTATCCGTCGTATGATACTCTAGGTACTTATTGACCATCTAATTTGATACCCAAATCAATTTCAAGAGGGTTAGCATGATATCACCTAGCTGGGGGTTTGCAGTTTGCAATAGATATATGCCTGCCTTAGTTTTTTCTGCTAGGCATAAAACTAGGAGTGGATGAATTTTGAAATTTTAGTTTTATTCATTGTGTGTATCGGATTGGTTAAATGTAGTGTGCTGCTTATGGTTGTCTGCCTGGTTCTTATTCTTACAATTGGTTATCGGTTAAACCGCTTAATTCATTGAAGTAGAATAAGAAAGTGAAAGTAAAGTATTTTATGTACAGAGAAATAAAAGAGAGAGCCAAAAGAAGAGTAGATAAAAAAACTAGAAAGAAATCACCAACAAAAGCCCCCGAAAGTAAGTAGTACTGTCCTGAACTCCTTGCCGTCCAGCGCTATGTCCGGTTGGTATAGTATTGGAGCGCCAGTTGGTTTTGGAGAATAAGCA
Organism: Stipa capillata; assembly: GCA_019208055.1. Lineage (NCBI taxonomy): Eukaryota > Viridiplantae > Streptophyta > Magnoliopsida > Poales > Poaceae > Stipa > Stipa capillata. The sequence goes on from JAGXJF010000867.1 coordinate 120,671, forward strand.
ATCTTGACGAATCAGGCTCTGGAAAACAAGAAAAATTAATGAGTTCACTGTTCCCATGATCCATTGTTCCTTTGTTCCATAAAAAGAAAACATGCTAGTATAAATGTTTAATCTTACCTGTGCCTTAGAATTCTTGGATAAAACACGATATTTGTAATTTTTTTACGCTATTCACAACATTGATTTAGTGGCATGCTTCCACATGTGTGACGTCAGTACAACACATTATGACATGGTACTTTAGTGACACGTAAGACCAATATGCACAAACTGTTTGAAATTTTAAGACCTGACAGGACTTCCTGGTGATAGACATTCTCATGTATTGTATCCGCAGGGTGTTGTGAAGACAATTAATGTTAACAAGATGATCAGAGCGGGATGCAAAGTGAAAATCTGGATAGCAGACTGGTTTGCACAGCTAAACAACAAAATGGGGGGTGACCTAAAAAAATCCAGACTGTCGGGCGCTACATGATTGAAATATGGAAAGCAGCTGGTATGAACCTCGATGGTGTGGAATTCTTATGGTCCTCAGAAGAAATCAATAAGCATGCAAATGAATACTGGCCACTTGTAATGGACATTGGCAGGAAAAATAATGTCAAAAGAATAACGAGGTACACAGTCATTTAGATTGCATATGCATTTAAAGGATTCTTAACTTCAATGCTTGAACATGAACATAGTTTAGTTATCCCATTTTTCTCTGCTTATATGACATGCAAGTCATCCTGTTTTTCCTTACTGCACAGGTGTTGTACGATTATGGGTCGAGGTGACTCAGAGGAATTGACTGCTGCTCAAATCTTCTATCCTTGCATGCAGTGTGCTGATATATTCTTCCTGAAGGTTAGCTAATTTATATTGCAGATCACCCTCTGTGAAAGGGAGATCTAGTAAATTCCTTTTGTAACGTAAACAAGGTTATTGATATTTTCTGAGTTAACTCGATATTATAGGGTGGTATGTCTTTAATCTAGATTTCTAGATTGTTATTAATTCGTTCTAATCCTTTTTGTTGTGTAGGCAGACATATGCCAGTTGGGCATGGACCAAAGGAAGGTTAACATGCTAGCAAGGGAATATTGCGATGACATCAAAAGGAAGAACAAACCAATTATTCTGTCACATCGTATCCTCATCTCCCCTTGTCGTGCTGTTTATTTTTTTCTTTATTTTGTTTTGCCTCATATGTTATATTGATATGTGTCTCAATGGTTATGGTGTTAGAATTCTTGAGTGCTGGTTCATTGCCAGGTTATGCAAAAATATATCTTCCTTACCTGAATCACAGATATGCTCCCTGGTTTCAAAGAAGGCCAGGAGAAGATGTCAAAGAGTGATCCACAATCGGCTATCTTTATGGAAGATGATGAGGTTCCTCATGATATGTTCTCTTCATTAACAATCTTTATTTATTTTAAAGGCTTGTGACACCTAATGTTGCAATTTAAAAGGCCAGCTTTACCATGTACATAGCTTTTCTACATATTATGACTAGAGCAACATAAAACAAGTCCATGCAACCTCAGCTGGAGATGTTTGAATGTTGAAAGATATTACTCAGCTAGGATGTTGTAGGGTATGGTCCTCACCTGCCATGCAAGAAAAGAAGCCATAACGACTATACTTTCACGTTGGGTTTGGCAATTTTACTGTAGTTCTGCTCCTTCATATGGGTTGACATGCACCTGCTAATATGTTGAAAAGTTTCTGCCACTTTAGCCTTACATGCTGATTTTGCACTGTATTTTGTCATTTGCTTGGAGTTTATCTTTGTCATTCATTTTATTTTATAGATGACATCCAGTCATCAGTTAATCATTGTAACAAGTCGATATTAACTTTGCAATTTGGAAATATCTTCTTCAATATTGGCTTTCTGCTCTACCTGATCTCCAATTTGTGATAGTTGGTTTTACATAGCAGCATTTATTCTTCAATGTTTTGCCCTTTCTCTTAGCTGATATTACTGTAACCAACTTTATTGCAGGCTCAGGTAAATTTGAAGATAAAGCAAGCTTTCTGCCCTCCCAACATTGTTGAGGGAAATCCATGCCTGGAGTACATCAAGTACATTGTTTTTCCTTGGTTTGAAAAGTTTGAGGTGGTTCGGAAAGAGAACAATGGCGGTAACAAGTAATATTTTTTTTCTTGGACTAACAAAAGTTGTGAACTCTCCTGTTTACTGTCAATTATACGAGAGAGCCATATAATTTATAGATGTCTGCCACCATAATCTATGTTTGTTGAATAACCAAAAGGTCATCTCTTTAATTTACATCTGTTGAAAATTGTGTACTATTGATTTAATTGAGCTTCGGACATGAAGGAATTCTTTTGTGGAGTTATAATGATGGTTGCTTTTAAACAGAACATTTGCAAACATGGATGAACTCATTGCTGATTATGTGAGTGGTGCTTTGCATCCTGCCGACGTAAAACCTGCTCTGGCAAAAGCAATTAATGAAATATTGAAGGTACAGTTTCTCCCCATTTGGCCTCACCTTTTTTTATTAATGTGGTGCAGTCTTTCACTAGTCATAAACTAATGCACACTCAAACTTTACCATTTTTGATTCGTTTGTATGTGATGCTTGGGACAGTTTCTGTTTTCTGTTTTGTTTCACTCCACCACCAGATTTGTCATATTGTGCATCACTCGTGGGAAATGTATTGATGGACCTTTTTTATTGTTGCGTTATCAGTCTTGTATGCTGTTAATGCAATTTTGTATTAACCTGTGTGTCGTTTGGACACCTTTGTTTAGTGTACAATCGAGTTGTTCTTTTACAGATAATTTGCAGTGTTTCATATTTATTCATGTGTCACTTTTTTTTGTCCTTATACCAATTTGACCTTTCCAGCCTGTTCGTGACCACTTCAACAGCAGCAATGAAGCCAAAGTTCTCCTTAACACTGTTAAGGTACATTTTTTTTACCCACATCCATGAATATTAAAGAAACTCTGGTTGTTATCTGGCTACCACATACTTACTCCAGACGCACTAAGACTGAGCAGCTTCTTCTATCTCATGCCTAATGCTCCCACACTACACTGAACAATTACAGCAAGTTAGCACTTGCATTCTTACTGGAACTTTCTAGTGGCATATCCTGGAATCGAGTAATTTCTAGTAGCATATCTAAATTTCCCTTTATTTCAGTATGATACCTTGAGCCATGCATTCTCTTGATATCTGCTTGCTCCTTGAGCATGATGTCGGTGGTATGGGATTCAGTAGGCATAACTGTGTGAACTTGGTATATCTGTTCAACTTGAGTTGCTGTTTTTTTTCCAGTTGCTCTCAAGATAACCATGACTTTAAGCTTTCAGTCTTGAAGATACATCTGTTGCTAATTGTTATTACCAGCATTGTTCAATTGCATGGAATTTAATTCGGACATTTACTCTTTTGCAGAAGTACAGGGTAACCAATTGAGGAGCAAAACCTTCCTGATCACTAAATGGATATCTTGGACACACCCAACATTTGAACTATACAAATTCTTTTGGGGAGAGTTTCGTTTGGCGCAATTTTTGGCTACTAAGTACTTATCCATTGCTGCTATCGTAACATCCTGATTTTTAGGGCTTTTTAAAACTTTTTATTTTGCCAGGATGTTATTTAACATAAAATAAGCTTAATGTATTTTTTATTTGGTTTTTGTTTGAATTAATTCAATTAGCTTGAATTAATTTGAATATTGTAAAGAGAATGATTGAGTTTTATCAATAGTAAAATGCCTCATGAGTATTTATTCTGTTTTATCTATGGGAATTTTCTTAAAATTTTATAAACTCATTTGATATTTTTCTTGAGCATATTTAACTTTGTGCATTTCCCTTAATTGGAAAAATCCTTTTAACTCTCCCTAGCTGTGGGCTGAGACCCCGCTGGCCCTGCTTTCCCTATCGAGGCGGCCTATTGCCCTCTCTTAACCCGCTTGGGCCAAAGCCGGCCTGGCCCACCTCCTCTCCCCTCCCGCCTGGCCCGCCTTCCTTGACTCCGTCAACTGGCTGTAGCATGGTTGGGGGCACTTTGTTTTTCAATTTTGCTGTTCTCTCTAATTGTATTAATATCTTAAAGACACGATACTATGTAAGCCATGTGACATACTGTAAATCAGACTTTTGTATTATCTGTGATGTGTGCAATGATAAATATTTTATTATCTGTGTCTGTCAGTTTAATCTTGGATTAATGAGGATGCATACAAATGGGGTCATGAAGTTAACTCCGGACCACACAGATATGCATCACAAAAACTCGGTGCTCCTGATTATGTTGCTCAGTGTACGATCTTTTTGTGTTACAGCGTTTTATGTGGCTCACTACAAGTCACCTTAGCCTTTCAAAAGTAACGACGTGTGGGCTGGCATAGTAGCAAAACTTTAGACTCAACATTAAACAATTCTGGTCCTCGGCCTTTTGAGTGAATATTCTCAATGCCCCTGACTTGTCGTGTGTACCAACCGGTCAACGCCTACCACGAGTGCCTGCGTGTGTGGTCTCCTCAAATTGGACGTGGCAATGGCGACCTCTGGCCTCATAGCCGTGACCTATCTTCTCGCTGGGTTGCTGCTCTGGTGTACGGGCGGCGTTGCAGCCATTCGTGGAGGCTCCCCAGATTTCCGAGGGGAATCACAGGGTTTTATTTCGTCTCACCCTTCTGTAAACCTCGGCCGATTTCGATCTACCCCATCTCTACCTAGAAATAATATTATTAGGTTTCGTGGCCATGGTGCCGGACGATTGCTACTGGGAGGTTCTGCGCCAGGAGAGGGAGGAGGAGGAGGCGATGCTGCTGCTGCTGCTGCAGGGCCGCCATTCCGCTGATACTGGCAACAATCGCAAAGGTCACGGCTGCACCGACGCTGGCAACGAAGCCAAGGACCCTAAAACCACCAAGAACTCCATGTATGCCTATACTCTGACTTATCTTGCTTTGTATGCCTATACTCTGACTTACCTTGCTCGGTCGTTAGTTGATTGATTGATTGATTAACTGCTGCTCCTCGTCTTCGCTGGTTGTTTGATTGATTGGCCCGAATCTCGCATGTTTTGTACGACATCACGGATTGGTGGTGAGACGAGAATGCTGCGCTCAGAACCTATTGAGACACGCCTATCACTAGCCATGGCATTTCCTGGCCAGTTTTTTGGGGTAAACAATGGAATGCCGAATGGAGGTATAAGGGGTGCCTAGAAGGTTTAGGAAATGCTTGGGCTTTTTGGAAGTTAGTTATCGATGAAGTTTTGTGTTTTGAGGGAACGGTTTCACCAAATGCCCCTATTAGGCCATGTCCGTCGTAATTCTCTGTTTACATTAATTATGCATCATGGTGAAAGAAGTTGGGGCATTTTTATTTTTCGGCACTCCCAACATCCAGAACGAAGCCTGTCAAGACAACCTAATTCCCTCACCGCGAAAATGCAACATCCAGCATACTCATTAGCTTTGACCTCAGATTCATTACTTGCTGGATAATTAGTTGGCATAACGCGATAATCTTGTTAATGAGCAAAGTAGCTACCCTCCTGCAAAGTGAACTAACCGGTGGGTAGCCATGAAAGGCTGACTTTCTTAAGGAAAGACACCTTGGCAAGAGATCGTCGGATAAACCAAACTACCAACCTACTGTCTGTATTGCATCGGATTAGATAATGGTGAGCCATCAGTCGGACGGAGTTTAACATAAAGCTCCAGGGGAGGGTCAACAGTCTTCTCATCATTGAGTTGAGCTCGAGTGATCAAGTCATGACATTATTTGATCTGAGATACTAAATATCCACGAGGAGATTGTGGGACCTCCAAGCCAACAAAAGCCTTAGGGCGCGTCAGCGCCTTTTTTTGTTTTTTGTTGCTGGTCTGGATAGTGTGATAAACCTTGTACATTATTTTTTTCAAGTACGGAGGGGGTTGGTTTTCTTGTCAATCTGTCATATTTGCCATATTACCGATGCACGTGTGCTCTTCCTTTTACATCAGAAATGTAAGGAAGCTAGAGAGAGTTTACTTTTGCCGATGCTCTTTTGTAGTTTACTTCGATCAAATAAAATATGTGCTCGCATTAGTGGGTAGAAGTGTTGAACCATGTTTTTTTTTAATGTTTTCCCTGATTTGCCATATTTGCTCTTGAGATAATCATGAATTCAACCTTTCAGCCTTCAAGATGCATCTGTCGCTAATTGTTACTGCCAGCATCGTTTACAGGGTAACCAATTGAGGAGCAAGACCTTTCAGGCATCCTGATCACTAACTACATGGATATCTTGGACACACCCAACATTAGAGCCATATACATATGCATTTTTCGGAACATCCAGCTACATATGCAGTTTTTGCGTACTAATTAAATACTTATCCACTGCTGATTTTCATCACAAAAGCTCAGTCCTGATCATGTATTACTCAGTGTACAACCTCTTTCTGTTACAACATTATGTGGCCGGTGGCCTAGTTTAAAGCCACCTTAGCCTAACCTTGTCAAAATGTAAGACGTCTGGCTAACATAGTAGCAAAATTCCCGTTATGATACTGAACATATAATGCTCTTGTCAATCTTGGTGCCATTGTTTTGTTCTTATGTGATCCTCGTGAAGTTATTGTTGAATGGTCCTTTGATTCTAACAAAATTGAACTGTTTCACGTGAAATTCTCGTGCTTTTCCGAATAGGCTCTCGCTTCCAAAGATGCGAAGGGTGTGAACGTATGTCGCCAGCCTAATGACGATGTATCTGATTAAAATATGTTATCATGGGAAAGACTGAGCAGTTGCTTGTCCTGGTTAGCCAATAACTAGCTGAGACCTGTTGTTGACCTGGATTAAAAAATGGGTTTGTTTTTAATTTACTCCGTTCATTTATCTATCTACGTGCTGAACACAAGCTTGGGACCTGAATCGCCAGATGATCGCTTGCTAGAATAAAGAATGGGTGAGAGCTCCAAACACAAACGCGCAATAAAATAGGAAGTAACACTGAACCTGGAAGTGATGACAGTTTAAGCCATGGGATAGGTTACAACTTACATGACGAAGATGCTGCGAAGCATGCATAGTTCCCACTAAAAGACGATGTCTGCTGTAAAATTTAAGGAAAACCCTTTTGAGGTTGTTTGACGAGAAACTGGTGGAGACATGCCTTAGATATACTCCCGTTGTCTTGATTGTTCGAAGTTAAATTTTGATCAACAATGAGCCTAATATCATATGAGTTACGTTGTAATAAAATTGACACCTTTAAATTCATATTCAAAAATACTCTTCTATAATTAATTTTATAACTATGAAAAAATATTATATGAAAAATTTACGGTCAAAGATCACTTAATGTGGTGATCAAACCGTGTCCTACAAAAATCAATGGAGCAAGGAAATAGAAATTATCCTTCCATGGTGTAATCCTTATAAAAATCAACACAGCAAGGAAATAAAAATCCAAGAGCGCCGAATCTAATCCGATTATATTTTAAAATTTTCAATACTCATTTGAAGTTAATTCCAAGTAATGTTCTCCTGATCTAATGGTCCAAAAGACAAAAGCTTACAACCGTCGATCCTTGATAGCACTGACAAAGACATGTGATACAACTCACGGAAACAAATTTGTTAGCAAACATGCGAGGGAATAAAATAGTAGTAAAAAAACTCGAAAGGTGGTGACAGTTCGTTCCAAGAAGAGATTGGTGGTATCATAACTTGAAAAAGATTGTCGTTATACCACGGCCTAGGTCATCGGTGAAAATAAATAATCGACAGTCTAAATGCAAAAGCTTGGAATCTCAGTCTCAAGCATTCAACTATCTTTTATCACGAGGTTACTTAAATTTTATCTATTTAATTATTTAAGATTAAAAGTATGAAGATTCATTGAATAGATAACTAAAAAAATAAGAACTTAAGTACTCTATAGAAAACATTTGAATGCCCTCTAGACTCTCCCCCAATCGTCAAGACTCACGATGGTACTGACAGTCTGTCTACGCAAAGCCATCTAACACAACTCACCAAAACAATTTTATTCCAAAGACATGCGTGGGAGATTAAAATGGTAACAAAACGTGAAGATTCCAAGGTGCTACTAATACAAAGCAGAAAATAAATACATAGCGAAAATAAATAAATAAAAGAAGAGAGAGGGGGGAAAATAAAGAAGAAACCTGTCGATTTGTTTGTCCGATAAATTGCCAAGTGTCCCCATTCGTCCCCTCCGACACTTCCCAATAAAACGCCACCGCCCCACTCGTCGGAGCCGGCCGCCGGGATGCCTCAGGATTCGCGCCCCGCCGGGATGCGCCTCTTCGGCGTCACCATTGCGCCGGTGCAGTCGCCGGAGTCGGATCCCGGCGCCGACCGGGATCCGAGCCCCAACCCACCGGTGGCGGTGAGGGAGGACGTGATGCGCAAGTGCAAGAGCATGGGCAACCTCGCCGCCCTGGCCTCCGCCTCCGCCTCCGGGGACGCTGGAGGCGCCGGCGACGGGTACCTCTCCGACGACGGGCTGCTGCAGTCGTCCGGCAAGCGGCGGAGGGCGCAGGAGAGGAAGAAAGGTGCCGCCTTTCCCCCCTTTCCATTTCGGTTAAAAATCTCTCCTTGATGCATACATATGTAGAAATACGCAAAGATCTGGTCATGGATCGTCTCGTTTTCCGTAGTAGAAATGTTTAGTTTGATCCTGGCCTGTTTGGTGTATAAAGGTGCGACCTTTCTTAGTTTCCTTTTACGTTTCTTGGATTTGCTGGAGGCAGAAATGATGTTCCTTTGCATTTGCGCGTGCATAGGTATGGTCTGCTTCATTTGTAGCAGAAACATGTTGATTTAGGTCTGTTGAGGTGGTTGATTTGTGATCCGCGGATGGTTTGCGCGTCGAATGAGGAAAGTTTCTTTCCTTGTTTCGTGCTTGTGCTGTAGCTTAGCTTGTATGTACCATCCCTTTTACTGCTCTTTGTGTATTGATTCATTGAATACGTAGCGCGTAAACCTCCTATGTTTTGTGCTAGATTTGTAGAATCTATTGTTTAAGGCTACCGAGGATTTGAGGTGGTAGATTTGTGATACGGTGGTTTGTTTATGAATGCGTCAATCTTCTTCCTTTGTCAGTACTGCAGCTTATCTTTTATGTAGCCTCAATTTGGTTGTTCTTTGCATCTTGGTTCGTTGGATTCGTATTTGGTCTACAGCTGTAGATATAGCTTTGTCGTAGCCTCCTTTATTATTCCACAATTGTTTGCGTACTAATTATTTTGCATTTGATGCAATGATGTGGAGTGGGGTGGGGGCGGGGGGTTGTTTTCTTCCATACTAGAATTTGGATTGGTGGTATGACTGATGGATGATTGGGAAAGATAGAACTGATCAGAGAATCCCTGTTTGGAATATTTATTTGTATTGGTATTGTCTGATGTACACTAATTCAATCATATAAGGGTCAGGCATTACCTTCTCTTTCAGTCATTCAAGACAGGAGGTCGAATAAGACTGTCATCAGACCTGTACTTGATTTATGCCATGGGGCGTGGCCATGTCAAGGCAGTGTATTGCTTGCTCACTTGTGTTTATGTCATCATAGGCCTAACAAAGAAAATTTTTTGGTATGTTGCTTCTGGTGAATGTTATGGAATTAAAGACTCGATGGATTCTAGTTCTATTGTGCTTAGAAAAGACAAACTCCTTGTCTTTTGTAGAGAAGTGATGACATGTGCTAGCTAATGCCTGTGGCTGGTTGGCTCATATACTGTTAACCAGACAAAAATATTCATGGTTGCCATTCAATGGTCTCAGGGATGCAAGTGTTGTATTAATCAAATCCTCTGTTCCTGCATCTCACTGACTTATGCAGCCTTACTTCATGTCAGCTTGTGCAAAGGTGCTTTCTCATAGTGCATGAGTTACCAGGTTAGTTAGGAAATTTTTTAGGACCTCGTTTTTCTAGTGATGTGACCAAGGTGATTTTGATACTCGTAATGCATGATACTCCTACTGGACATTATAGACTGCCTGCAGTTATTGTTATATTCGATCGGTTATTAAAACTGTTAGTCTGGTTTATCTTAGATATATATTGGATCAACTATTCTGCATACATGCCCAAGGCTTCCACTAAGGTACCTAGGGACTGTTGAAATGGGTGAAAGGATCAAAACCTATTAGGTATTTGTTTGTCAACATAATTAGGTGGAGTATTATTTTCTGTTTGGTACCGATTAGAACCTTCCAAAATAAAACATCAGTTTAGACTTTGGAATAATATCCTACAATGCTGCTAAGCAAAAGATGGCCCCATGCTTGGGAGGTGTGGGAGGGCTTTGCTCAATAGACTTGAATGAATGACGAAGTAACTTATATAGGTCTGCATTTAGTCCTTGTATAAAACTTTTAGTAATAGAGAGTTATATGCAATTTCTGTTTGGATGGTAAGAGCATGTACAATGGGGTGATGTGAGCCTTCCCATGGTACTGCCACTTAGGGCATCTCCAATAGTAGAGAAGGCAGCCTTCTCTTACGCATTCCATGTCATCTAGAGATAACAATAAAAACATGTTATACAATAGATTATCCCTTGATGCCATCTCTAGCAATTAATGCATGCATGAATATAGGATTAAAATTAAACTAAAAAACATGGGTCTAAGGGAAGACATATTGTACAATGAAGAAAATAGTGATCTCTTAGGTGTGAAGGGATCATCCCTTCACCAAGGAAAGGCAACCTTCTCTTTCTTCTCTCTCTCTGTTCCAACTCAACAAAAATCCTATGTGACACCTCTAAGGGAAGGCTGACATCACCCTATTGGAGATCCCCTTAGGAGATTTACTGACTTGTAGGAGAGATAGCGAGGAGAGAAAAGCTTCCCGCCGCGAAGGGAGGGCTAAGGGAAGGCTCATGGTAAAATCAAGGGAAATAAGAGATACCAATATTAAATACAAGAGACGACAGCCTTCTCTACTATTGTGTTGCTACTTTTTTGTGCTATCTCTTCATGACATGGATGAGTGAGTATAGGAGAAGGCAGCCATCTCTACCACTGTAATTCCCTAATAGAACTGCAACGGCCTCATATATCAGATGAGCGTAAACTGATTAAAAACATAGGAGTATCAGCAATAGGGCATTAAAAAGTGATTTCATATATTCTTTGCGCAAGTAGCCAAGGAGGAGGATGTAGAGTTGTTTTATGAGGTTCTGGGTTCTAGTGAAAGCTAGAGTCAGGAATTGCTATGAAAGAAGCTTTCAATGAGGTTAAAAGATGTTGATTGTTGACACTGATCCCAGTCTAGCAGAGTGGAGGTGATAGTGGAATTGAAATACTTCAAAACCTACCATGATAAAGTTGGTCTATACAGGTTTAGCTTAGGTATCGATCTATTTGGTAAAACTTTAAGTGACATGAATAGGATACCCCGACTCCCCACTAGGGTTAGTTGGTTACTGAAATTTATTTGTAAACGTAGTAAAACCTCCCTTACTGCATTGGTTTCCCTTCATGTTTTTGCTGGTTATTTGTTCTCTGCAAATTCTCGTCTTATATTTCCTTTTTAGATAACAGGAAGCTGTTCCCAACTTGTATTGAAAGCTACAGAACCAAATAACATCTTATAGTTCTTTCTGGACAGTTCTCGTAATAAAGTGTTCTCATAGACAACTCAAGTAGTTGAAGAAGAGAAATATGAATGCATACCCGTTCTCTAACTACAGTTCTTGAATGCACAAGAAGTTTCTGTATCTATTTCCATTCAGTTAATACTTTTATTGCCATTTTGCAGCTGTTCCTTGGACTGAAGAAGAGCATAGGACATTTCTTGCTGGTCTTGAAAAGCTAGGGAAAGGAGACTGGAGGGGTATAGCGAAAAAATTTGTTACTACCAGGACACCAACTCAAGTGGCCAGTCATGCTCAGAAATATTTTCTCAGACAAACTAATCCAAACAAGAAGAAGCGCAGATCGAGCCTTTTCGATATGATGGCACGAGATTTGGTACTTTTACTTTCTGCCAACATATGCAGCACTTCACTAACATCTAATTTTTTAAATCAATGTTGTGTACACTTGTGAATGCAGTCGCCAGCACCAAATTGCCCCATCTTACCACCAACAATGGAAAAATTACATGAGATGGTAGCTATGACTAAACAACTCCAGAACAGCAGCTTGGTAAGCTCATGGTTTCGACTGTTTAATTGCAGCACTCCAGTTCAGTACTGAACTAGATACGGCAACCTCATTTTCAGGAAGGAGTCTCATCTTTGAACACAGCTAATCTAGCACCACAAGTTGCAAGAGATCTTCCTCCCCCGGTTCCATCTTTTAAAGCAACAAATGTAGATACAAGTCTCAGCAAAATGAACCACATGGTAATGCTAGTACGACACTACTATTTGCCATCGTGAAATTATAGTCGATGTTAATCTACTCCAAAGCGTGGTCCTGAAAAATGGTTAGCAGGTTACTGCTGGGTTTCCTTTGACATATTAGTTACTACATATCTTAAAATATGTCAGTTAGTAATTTCTTATAATGAGTTTGGTTATTTTACATTTGAATTCAACTTTTTACTGCCCATTGTATTTATTACATGTATGACTACGAACTTTAGATTACCATATTGTGATTATAAGATGGGCATATTTGGCTCACCATAAAGCCACAGTACAGCAAGTATTTCACTAATTGATCAAGAAACTAAAATAGTCACAGCCATATTATATTTGCCAAAAGGATACGTTGTGGGGAAAGTGTGTAGTTGCATTTGGGGGTTCATTACCCGATTTAGGATTCAGAATTGTAGGGCACATGTGCTCTTCACTATTCAGTGCTCCAAGTTACCCTCCATCGAAGGACTATTCAAATCAGCACAAAGAAATATATGAAAAAATTGAGATTGTAGGGGAAAAGTCATCAATTAACATATAAAATATTCAAGCTCACATTGGAAATATACACAAGGAAGAAAAGGTATTCAATTAGCAAAATAACCGGTAAAGAAAATTAAGAAAGAACAAATGACTGTTGAGTGAACTTTGCCTTTTCTGTCACTTGTGTGTAGTAAGACCTGCAATTTTCTTGGACGTTAGACCACCCTAATCCTTACCTTCTTAAATTTTTGTAGAACCTTTTGCGATGATTTGGATGGTCGCTTATTGGAGAGTGTTGGAGCATCATATAGGTGGGCTGCACTGGATATTCCCCCCTAGGATTTGCATACCCTTCCATACTTTTAGCATAAAATCATTAATCTAATGTATTGGTCCAACAAGCAACAACTAAGATATCCAAAATGATGTTTTTGAATGATACGCTCTATTGCTATCATTGCTGTTCGAAAAGATCTTGTACAATTGTTTCCAGAATAGTGGTTCCAAGTACCAACACAATCATTGTGTAACTGAGAATTAGTAGAGTTACTTCTAAAATTGAAGCGTATATGCATAAATACGAGAATTATGATAAAACACTGTAACTTCTAATATGAAGGTTATTTGTCACCACAAGTACCAGTAACAGTGCTACTAGAGAGGGTACCAGTGAGTTGAGTCGTCTTATAGGAAATTGCATGAGCATTTCTTGCTTTTGGTTGGTGTTCTGAGTGCCCATTATCCACAGTATGATCTAGGGTGTCAACAACTGATACGAAGAACTTGAGCTTTTGTTCCTTCGCTAACTCATATCGTGAAGTGCATATTTATTCTTTTGCTACGTTTTCTGTGCAACATTTGAAATGTAATGAGCCATTGCCATGCTTATTAATTAGCTAACCTTCATGCTTTGAACCCCCATTGTCAGGAGTGCTTCTCACGGACACCCTTGCCGTTTAGATCAATTCCAATACTCGCTGAAGGGACATCTCCATCAACTCGTGCGACTGCCAACATAACTGCTCCGGCATTTCACGCTAACCTGACTGCATGTACTACCTCATTCCTTATCCCGCAAAGTGATCCTTTACCATTGCCTCCTCTGAAGGCAGAGAATCCAGCAGAGAACAAGGATCTGGAGCTGACAGTCGCCCCACCCTCCCAACAAACCATGACCAACATTTCTTCCCAGAATGCCGTAGGCGTGATTCAAGTCGTTTAAACTAATAATTTTTTGAGAGTCAGTAAAGTTATAGACAGTTGACCAAATAAACATTAGCATTTTATTAGCGATACATCAATAAAAGCAGGAATTAAAGACAACTCATCGTCTGTAACTTTTTACGCTCCAGTCGTCTCATTTCTGTTTATGTGGAGCCTATTTTTGCTGTCTTGATGTCGGAACTGGCATGTGCCCCAGTGCCCAACTGATCATTCATTTTGTCGATATACCTGTTGGAATCCAGTGGAGTTCACGCTTAGGATCAAGGAGTTTCGAAAATTTACCGGAGCAAGGATGACCTCTTTTTTTTCCAATCCCCGGTTCAGGTGCATGCATGGTTCTCTGCATCAGGTCCAGAGCGTATATTATCAATGAAGAAAGTGACTGGAAAAAGAGAGGAGGAAAACAGAATGTTGTAAGGCTGTAGTATAATGGGCTATGCACCTGAGCTGTGTCTCCCTCGTGGGTTGGCAACTTGGTACTATGTAGGAAAACAGCTCCCTATCTGATTGTTGTAACCGTGCAAGTGTTGGTATAGGATCGGAAAGTGGAAAGGTAACCACGGGGGTACATGCACCCGTTATTTTAAAATTTTAAAAATCATACATTTAAGTTTCGAAAAAAATTAAAAAAATTCATATATATATATGTCACGGAGTGAAGTATACACAGTTAAATTTTCGTAAAATAATACCTATAGAAAAAAAACAAATGTGTTTCCTTTTCTATACACAGCTATTCATGCTTATCCAATGTGTTTTTTTTACACAGATCACAAATGAGCATATTATTTTATAAAAAATTAATTATGTATACTTTATTCCATGATGTATATGTATAAATTTTTTTAGATTTTTTTAAAACTTAAAAATATACTGTGCTTTTTAAAATAATGGATGCACCTAGTTCCGTGTACACAAAATCCTCACTCTGTCAATGAGAGCTGTACTTGGAAGGATGCATCTGAAGTACATGAAGAACACGGGAACGACTTTCTATAAAAAAGATTAATTTATGGCACTTTTGAACAATAGTAGATGGTATGGAGGAAGTGGGCGTTTGTGTTAAGTGAGACCGTGCAGTCTACAATATTTTTCTAGCATATATAAAGATGCACGCGTATATATGCACATGAAGTGTGCACGAGTTACATACGTCCGTCTTGTATTTTCGAAAACAACTCTGATGTACCACATATATAGGAATGCTCACGTATATGTAGTGTGTGTAGATTACATACGGTCATCTTGTACTTTCGAAAACAACTCTAATGTACCATTGACAGTTGGACACCACTCTCGTGCAAGTAAAATAACACAAAAAAGGGAAAAGGACAAGACTGGACTAGTACATTGGTTGGTTGCTTCATTGCTTGGACCAACTGCAACTTGCGATCAGTGGTTCCTGGGTCAAGCAAATGTGAAGCTGCTGCCTGCTTGCAACCGTTTCCTTTTGCAGGATCATTTTGAGTCATCTCAATTTGAGCTGCATAGGTAGCTGTTAGGTTTTCTCTGTTAGGATTATTACTGTTATGAATATGCAACCTGGATCTATTGCACAGCCCAATGAGTATATATATAGTACAAGGTGACTTGGAGTACAAGGAAATATAGACTCCTATACCAATATGAATACAACATACTATATCTCTAACACCCCCCCTCAAACTCATGGTGGATCAACAACACTGAGTTTGGAGAGGTAGAAGCTGTGCTGAACACGAGTCTGTGCCTTCGTGAAGAAATCAGCCAACTGAAGCTCGGAAGGCACATACTGAAGAGCAACAACCTGATCCTGGACCTGAGACCTCATATAAGAAGCATCAAAACCAATATGCTTGGTGAGCTCGTGCTTCACTGGGTCTCTAGCAATACTGATGGCACCAGTACTATCAGACAACAGAGGAGTCGGTGTAGTGAGAGAAACACCAAAATCCTCAAGTAGCGACCGTAACCACGTAACCTCCGCTGTCAAAAATACCATAGCTCGCAACTCAGCCTCTGCACTTGAACGGGAAACTGCAGTTTGTTTCTTCGTCTTCTAAGCAATAAGAGAACCACCAAGGAAAACACAGTAAGCAGAAAGAGAGCAACGATCAGAGGGATCGCTAGCCCAAGTAGCATCCGAATATGCCTGAAGCTGTAACGAACTGGAGCGTGGAAAGAAAAGACGGCGAGAGATAGTCCCACGAAGATATCGTAGAACCCGAAGAAGGTGACTATAGTGAACCTGAGTAGGAGAAGAGACGAACTGACTCAGAATGTGAACTAGATAGGATATATCTGGACGAGTGACAGCAAGATAGACAAGACTCCCGACAAGGTGACGATAGCGAGTCGGATCAGAAAGAGGCTCACCATCAGAGGCACGAAGATGAACATTAAGCTCCATCGGAGTCTCAATGGTGTGCTGATCAGTAAGGGAAGCCCGATCAAGAAGATCGTGGATATATTTCTCTTGGGATATATAGAAACCGTCAGAAGTAGATGTAACCTCAATCCCAAGGAAGTAGCGAAGAGGACCAAGATCAGACATAAGAAACTGATCACTAAGACGAGCCTTGACAAAGGCAATGTACTCAGAATCATCTTCGGTGATGATCATATCATCCACATACAAAAGAAGAAGAGTCCGACCACGAGATGAAGTGTGGACAAACAGCGCAGGATCATGAGCACTAACTGAGAAACCAGCAGCGGTGACCACAGAGGCAAAGCGCTCGAACCAAGCACAAGGGGCTTGCTTAAGGCCATAAAGAGAGCGACGAAGGCGACAAACCATGCCCTCAGGAACAGAATACCCAGGTGGGGGGTGCATGTAGACCTCCTCACGCAACTCACCATTAAGAAATGCATTTTTGACATCAAGCTGAGAAATAGACCAGTGGCGAGCAGATGCCACAGCAAGAAGAGTGTGAACAGTGGTCATATGCGCGACAGGAGCAAATGTCTCGTCATAGTCACGGCCATGTTCCTGCTGAAAGTCACGCGCCACAAGACGAGCCTTGTAGCGCTCAAGAGAACCATCGGAGCGGGTCTTAACTTTATAGATCCACTTACAAGTGATGGGACGAACACGTGGAGGAAGAGAGACAAGATCCCACGTGCCGGTGCACTCAAGAGCAGCAAGCTCCTCGGCCATCGCATGCTGCCATTCGGGATGAACAACAACATCACGGTAAGAAGTAGGCTCAGCAAGAGTAGCACCAGCAAAACCAAAGCGATCTAGAGGCCGTCGCGGGTGAGTGCGGAGGCCATACCGAGGGGAAGGTGGCGAATCCGGAGAAGATGAGTCACCCAGAGAAGATGGCTCATCGAACGGAGATGGCCCAGAGGAAGTAGAAGGCACATCAGAAGGAGGCTCAACACGTGGTCGACGTGTGTAGAAAAAAGGATAGGACGGAAGAGAAGAGGGTGCCGGTGGAGCTAGAGGAGATGATAGTGGAGAAGAGTCGACAACAGGAGTATGTGGAGACTCAGGGGGAGGTGGAGACTCGATAGGACGAGTGGAAGAGGGCACAACAGTGATCGGTGTATCAGGAAAGGTCAGAAAAGACAGAGGCTCAACAGGGGAAGGCGAAGGAGAAGCTGGACGCGGAAAGAAAGGACGGGACTCATCGAAGGTCACATCCCGAGAAACCCACATACGACGAGCAGTGGGATCCCAACAGCGATAGCCCTTATGCTCCGGACTATAGCCTAAAAAGATACACTCAACAGACTGAGCAGTCAGTTTGGTGCGTTCACGGGGAGCTAAAAGAACATAGCAAACGCAACCAAACAGACGAAGAGTAGAGTAGTCAGGAAGAGAACCAGAAAGACGCTCAACAGGAATCCCACCCTGAAGGGCAGAAGAGGGCTGAATATTAACAAGATATGTGGCAGTAGAGACAACCTCAACCCAAAAGTGAGGTGGAATAGAAGCGGCGATCATGAGCGCACGAGCAGTCTCAAGAAGGTGACGATGCTTACGCTCAGCAACACCATTCTGAGCATGAGCACCAGGACAAGAGAACTGAGCAAGAGTGCCCTGCTCAGCAAGAAAACCACGAAGATGACGAGAAAGATACTCGCCAGCAGAGTCAGCACGAAAGACACGAATGGGAGTGGAGAACTGGGTACGAACCATGGTGGCAAACTGTCTATAGATGGAGAGAACCTCACTACGAGCAGACATAAAGTATATCCAAGTGTGGCGAGAAAAATCATCTATAAAGATAATATAGTATCGATGACCCCCTTTCGAAACGAAGAGGGCCGGACCCCACACATCCGAGTGAACAAGATCAAAAGGACGCTGAGACACAGACTCACTATGAGGATAAGGTAACTGAATTTGCTTACCCAGTTTACAACCCTGATAATCTAAAGACACATCTCCTGAGACAGACCCCAGAAGACCACGACGAACTAACGACGATAGACGAGATCCACACAGATGACCAAGACGGTGATGCCACTGCTGGAAGGAGCCGGTGGACGAGCTGACAGAAGTGGAGAGACTGGCAGCGGAGGGAAGGTGAAGCCAGTCAAGCTCCCAGAGACGCTGAGAATCAAGGCGGCGAGGGCCAGAACCAACCAGAGTGCTCGTCTGACGGTCCTGAACACAACAAGAGTCAGAGTCGAGAATAACCCGACAACCAAGATCAGTAATCTGTCCAGCAGAGAGAAGCTGCATGGTAAGGCGAGGCACATGAGCAACAGAAGGAACATGAAACACCGAAGTGCTAAGAGTGCCTCGACTAGCAACAGGAAGAGGAGTACCATCAACAGTGAGAACATGAACAGGAGAATCTAGAGGTCGAAGAGAGGATAAAGCGGAAGAATTAGAAGTCATATGGAAAGATGCTCCAGAATCAAGAATCCATGGGGAAGTACCTGACTGTGTAGAGGGTGGTTTCTCATTGCTGGAAGAGGGAGTAGCAGAACCGGCAGAACCTGTCACAGCTAGTAGGCGTCGAAGGCGAGCGATCTCCTGCTCAGTAAACGAGGTGGCAGAAGTAGTCGAAGCAGCTGAAGGAGTCGAGGAAGTAGTCGAGGAAGAAGCTCCAGTGCCCGGTGAAGAGCGACGTGCAAGGTGACGCTTCTTCCGAAAGCAAGTAGACTCAATGTGGCCATCCTTATCACAGTAGGTGCAATGAGGACGGCCACCACCCGATGAGGAACGACCACCACCACCTGTGGAGGCCGCTGAGGGAAACGAGCTGCTGAGGCGTGGAGCAGGCGGTGTAGCCGGTGGACGAACAGCAAGCACGGAGGAAAGTGGCAGAAGACCAGAGCCACGCAGGCGAGTCTCCTCCGCACGTACCTCCGTAAGCGCCTCCAAAAGCGAGACACGAGGCTGACGGGCAAGAAGCTGAGCACGACGAGACTCAAACTCTGGACGAAGCCGCGTCAAGAACTCATATACGCGCTGGAACTCCCGATCAGCACGAGTATCCTGACAGCACTGACAATAGCCACAACCAGGACGATGAAGGGAATCCAGCTGGCGCTAGACATCAGAACTCTGAGCATAGAACTCATCAACCGTGGCATCACCCTGCTGGAGAGAGTGCTCCTGGCGAACCACGGACAGGAACAGAGCGTCGCCAGAGGGCTCATAGCGCTGACGAAGATGAGTCCACATCTGGAATGCCGTAGAGAATCCCACAACCTCAGAAGAAAACTGAGGTTGAAGACTGGCGACAAGAACAGCAGTAACACAAGCATCATCATCAAACCACTGAGTGTACTCAGTCAGCAGAGCACCGTAGGAATCTAGAGCCTCCTGATAAGCGGTGACAGCCGCATCATGGGCAGCGCGGTCAGCATCAGTAGGTTGAGCACCAAGCTTAGGCTCAACCGGCGCCACAGGACAGGCCGGACACGGAACATCGCCGGAGAGGACGCCCCAGAGATGAAGACCACGCATGTGGATGCGCATATGGGAGACGAAGTCGGTGAAATTGACTCCATCAAAAATCACCGGGCAGCGAGGAAGAGAAACGGTGCCGGATGACGAAGACATTGTACCTGTTTTTTTTTGCTCTTTTTTGCTCTCTTTTCTCACACTAAAATGGGCCGTGCTCTGTTCGATTTACACCAAACAGAGCAGCCGGGAGCGGGCGGGGCAGCTGGCGACGCGGGAGGCCGGCGGCTGGCGGCTCGGGCGGCCGGCGGTGCGGGCGGGGAGGCCGGCAGCCGGCGGTGCGGGCGGCTAGCGGAGGCGGGCGGGGAGATCCGGCGCCGGCGGAGGCAGGCCGCGGCGCAGGCGGAGGCCGGCGGCTCGGGCGGGCGGAGGAGAGCCACGGGGAGCCGGCGACTGGGCGGGCGGAGGAGAGCCATGGGCAGCCAGCGACACGGGGAGCCGGCGACCGGGCGGGCGGAGGAGACCCACGGAAGGCGGGCGGCCGGGCGGCCGGGCGGTGCCGGCAAGCGGCCGAGAACCGGCGAGACCGAGGCCGGCGAGCAGCCGACGAGCGGGCGGAGCTGGCAACGGGGGCACGGCCGACGGGCGGCCTGGATCGGGGCCGGCGGCGTCGCCGGTGAGCCGCTAAGAAGCCGAGCGGGCGACGACAGCGGGATCTGGTGGGGTGGCGGCGGACGGGTTGCGGCGTCCAGATTTTCCGAGTGAAAAAAAACTAAACCTAATGCTCTGATACCATGTTATGAATATGCAACCTGGATCTATTGCACAGCCCAATGGGCATATATATAGTACAAGGTGACTTGGAGTACAAGGAAATATAGACTCCTATACCAATACGAATACAACATACTATATCTCTAACAATTACATCTTTAGTCATATGAAAGCTACAAGGAAAAAAGAGCATTCCATGTTCCATTTTGATCTGAACCACGTGTGCATAAAGGACCAAGACATCTCACTACTAAGGCACACCGAAATTGCAGAAACTGAATGTTAGAACTAGAATAATCTTTAAGCAAGATAGAATGGTAAGTAGCTCGCCTGCATGCGGTTGCTTCATGGCTTGGTTATTCTTGGAACCAATTTGTCTATAAAGTCAATAAATGAGAGTGAAACTGGTATTTTTTTTTGGTATGCGGCAGATACTTTTGTTGCAGCTATAATGCATGCATGTGTCCAAGACATATTTACCGAGTGAATTGCTCATGACATGCTCTATCCTTGCACGTATGATAAAACTTGTTGCTACAGTTTTCTTTTGCAGGTGGATACAATGTCTACCAATGATATATTGAGTGAGTTGTTATGGATGCCTCGTAACCAACACAAAGTATCCAAAATTTCTGAAAATGTGAGCTTCCAGCATGGTCCAAATGCCCAAGCCACACACTGGAATGCTCTATGTCCTCCTTTTGCCATGGGTATGGATAGAAGAACATATCTTGTACCTGGACTTTTAACTTTAATAAGCCTCCTGGAAGGGGATGAGGAGATTATGTGATTCTTCCCGGCTACCAGAAAGTTGTGCTATTATTCTCTCTTTCACGCCACAACTTAGTATGATGGCTTTGCGTTTCTATAACATTGCCGGACCAAAGACTGAATATTTTTTATGCTCAAATCCCAGTCATCCTTTAGTGATTCATATATCACATTAGCAATCATATCAACCAATAATTGAGAATGGTCAAATCTATCAGCCGTGGCACGACAAGTGTGAGGATATGGACACTTCCTTATTTGCCGACATGATCCAACTTTTGTTGGTGTTGCACAAAGCCTCCACATACAAGCATTGTCCGTGCACTTTGCTATAAGTTTAGACTGACTGCTTGTGCTTTTTTACTTCACAATTAATATTTATGTGAAATTCATCAATGGCCACTTGCAGGTGCTCTTTTGAGTCAAAAGTCTGAAGCTCTCACAACAGACTATCAAATTACCTTTTACATCCAAAGAAATTCTCATCTGCTACTGCCTCTCTTAGTATAGAGATATCATAGAAGACTCTCACAGGGTTCTGCCTAGACCCACGCATGAACGGAAATGCATCGACAGAGTACATGACCCTCGGTTCTAAGTCATCCTCTGAACTCTGGCCTGGTGCCCCATCTGTATCATGCTTATCATCATAATCCTGTCTAATTATGTCCTCCCCTACGTCTGTATCCTCCCCAAACATATGTGTCCTCGGCAATATTTGTTGGTATTTCCATTGTCACATTAGCATGGCTAGAGGGTGGATCTTGTGACACCATTGATGGATGCAAATTGGGTGCACATGTACTAATTTCTGAAAAAGGACCATTTGAGGCCATGTGATGCACCGGAGAATGAATTGCACTTTTATACCTTTCTCATTGACTTTTTAATGGTATGCTGCTTGCATCATTAGTTTGGCTCAACAAGACTTGGGCTGGTGTAACGTTGATATATAACTCTATCACTTGCCAAGTTGTCCGAATTTAGGTCTTCTAAAAAACGCAGCCATCTTTGCACACCCGGACAGGGACGAGCTGCGGGCAGTTAGTAGAATACTCAAGTGCTTCGGTGACGCAAGCGGGCTGCTCACCAGCATGGAAAAAATAGAGGTCTTCCCCTTGTGGTGTGAAAGACTAAACATCCACGACATTCTACTTTCCGTCCCTGCCAAAGTCGGATCCTTGCCTTGAAAATACCTCGGACTCCCGCTGCATTACAGAAGTTTAAGAAGAGTTGCTTTTCAGCCCCTTATTGACAAGCTGGGCGCAAAGATGCAAGGTTGGAAGGGAAAGAACATCTCGCGTGCAGGGCAGATCGTGCTTGCAAAGTCTGTCCTCTCGGTTGTGGGGAGACACCATATGATGACATTTCGCTCCCCCAAAATGGGTGCCCCAGAAGATAGACAAACTTAGAAGAGGCTTTATTTGGAGAGGCGACGATGGTGAGCACGCTGCTAGGGCGCACTCTCTCATCAACTGGAGTATGATGTGCAGACCAAAGGAAAATGGGGGCTAGGTATCTTTGACTTGCAATTTTTTGGTAGGGCACTTCAATTTAGATGGCCCTAGCTCTAGTGGACGGCCACTGAACGTCCATGGGTAGGCTCGAGGCTACCCTACGGCAACAAAGAAATGAACCTCTTTCGAGTAGCCATGCAAATCACACTTGGGAGTGGAACAAAGATGACTTTTTGGTTCGATAGGTGGCTGCAAGGCGCGGCACCAAAAGATGTGGCACCTTCCATCTTTGCCCTTGCTAACCGGAAACGGAGATCCGTTCGTCAGGAGCTTCAGGACAATGCATGGATGCGCTCACCGCATGTGATTTCCATCACCACTGAGATTCAAGACTTCGTGCGGCTGTGGTCCATGTTACAAGATGTCCACCTGGACCTTCACACCCCAGACAAAATCAATTGGCTTTGGACAAACTCTGGAGAGTACACTGTGGCCTCGACATACAAGTTTCAATTATGTGCCGCTTCTACACCGTTCGTGGCACGTAAGATTTGGAACTCCAAAGCAGAGCCAAAATGCAAAATCTTTGTTTAGCTTCTCCACAGAAAGGTCCTCACGACGGACAAGCTGTCGGCGCGTGGGTGGTCGCATGAACATGTTTGCCGATCATGCTTCATAGAGATTGAAACGAATGAGCACCTCTTACGATGCTGCATCTTTTCACGAAGCGTCTAGGGCATCACTGCAGGCTGGCTTGCCATTAATCCGAGCACGGCTCCTCATTTCACCTCCCTCGATGTTTGGTGGGATTCAGGCATCAAGAATATAGGGAGCACCCAACGAAAGCTTTTCAGCACAGCCATCATGTAAGTCCTCTAGAATGTATGGAAGGAATAAAATCGGTGCATTTTCCAAAACAAATACATGACTGCCTTAGAGGTCGCCTTCCTTGCGAAGGAAGAGTTTGACCCATGAAGCTTCTCCTTATCTTTAGAAATATAGATGTCTTTTGTTCAGCTCCTTGAGCTCCTTGTACAAAAACCTCTTTTATCTATGTAAATGAAATCGTAGAGCAACTGCTTTTTCGATTAAAAACAATCATTTTTATCCTCTTTCTTCGTATATTGGAATTAACTGAAAGTACGTGTTCTACGAGCTCCGATGATCAGATCAATCTTGGATACTCACCTTGTATTTGTCATTCCCATATCCAAGTCCTTCGTGGATTTCATTCTTGACATCTTTGAAAGTGGTTGTCTCAGATGCCGGAAAAGTCATCTTGGAAGGAATAGTGTACTCGGCACCTGTAGCTCCATATTGGACATCCCCCTCAATATACGCAAGAACGACAATCATTCTTTCTAGCTTCGCCTACAAACATGAAAAAACAAAATCTAGTATGAAACCATTGGTTCAAGTATCAAGCTTTTAAGAATCAATGACTAGCACATTCTTATGTGAACTCGGGAATGAATAATTGACTTCTACCTTCTCCTAGATTAAAAAAAAAGCTATGCACTAGTCTAGGTCTGCGTATATATGCATGTTCCAACTTAGAAGACCTACTGAACAAATGAATACGCATGTTTGACCCACCATGTGCATGTGATTTTGACCCCGTTTGAGCGAGAAGAGATCACGAGCTGCTCAACAGCTCAAGCTCAAGTCGTCCGGCGACCGGCGAGCCACACCCGCGATCGGCGATTGATACCCGCGACGTGGAGACGACCTGGCTGACGTTGGCGACGTGGAGACAGATCGAGAGGGGCGCCGTCGACGAGGACAAGACAGATGCGTACGACGTCTAATATTAGGTTTTCCAAGCTATTATCCCTTACGGCTAGTTGGTCCTTGGGGTCTGAACCGGAATCTGGACGCTAAGGAAGGTGGCGTCCACACCTGGACGCCGATTAAAACAGCGTCCGCAGCTGGACGCTAAGCAAGACAGCATCCTTACTATTTTCTGAAATACGGGCCTCCTTTTCCTATTTTTGTAATTTCTGGATTTTTAATTACTATTTTTGTCGGCTTTAGAAGTGCACCTATAAATACCCACTAGCTTCAAGATGGGATAAATTACAAAGAAGAAGCAGAAACGAACAAAACAATGTAAGCACAATTGGTACAGTATAGACAAAGAGCATGACTCGTATAAATTGGTCCATCGAATCGGTCTTTACGGTAATTTTTTTAGATAATGGAGGAGAGATTCTCCTCGTCTCTGACCAAGATGCACACAATAAAAATCCTTGTGGCTATTAAACGGCAGAAGGTAGCGCCACACTTTCCCGTTGGCATTAATTACGTACTCAAAACACCTAATCCTATGCTATAACATTTAGACTGTGCTTGTCTGTTGCTCAGGATCTTCGTGTCAAATTAATCAATTCTCATGATCCCAATTCCATTTGCAAATCCAATCGCGAGGCTGCATATATATGATGCTCTTGTCAGATGTTTGAAACTATCAAAAATTGATATATGGAAAAACATCTCAAGAACAATTCTCATGCTGAATTCCAAGACATGATGTATGGAATGGTCGCCAAAAAAACCCCAACCTTTTCACTTTATTATTCCGGGTTGTTGTACCATACACGTCAAGTATAGGGAGGGGGGAGCAATTTTCATGCCATGCCATGAATACGTAGGCACGTACAATACAATAACTTTGAAGTATGACCAGTTTGGTTGGGACCTAACTATGTCATAACCTATTATTGTAAAGTTCCATATTATTTTTGTCCGAACTCTAGCATATCCATATACTCCCTTCGTTCAGAAATGTAAGACGTATTTTGATTGGTAAAGACAAGGTTTTGACCAATAATTAATCTATTAATATGTAATTTATGTGAGATAAATGATATCATTAATTACATTAGTACCAAAAGTACTTACTTACAATTATAATTTTGTATCACATGAACCACATACTAATAGAGTAATTATTTGTCAAAGTCTTGTCTTAACTAGTCAAAATACGTCTTATATTTCTGCAAGAGGGAGTATTTCTAAAAGAGGTATGGCTTAAGGACCTATTTGGTTGGGTTGTGGCTGTTGACAAAGCTGTTGTTGACTGGCTGTTTGAAAAAGCTGCTGTGGCTGTGGGAAAGTGACCATATGGCTTTTGGTTGATCCAAACAATCTACAGTATTTTAGAAAATGAGCACTAAAGTTTCAGCACATTGCAAAAAGCTGGCAGAAGGCAACTTTTCCAAATAGCTGAATTTGCACTGCAAAACCCACAGCTACCTGTCACACCCTGATTTTCCGAAATATGAAAATTAGGACTAACAAGAACTCTTGCCCACAATAACAATATTCTTAGGCAAACCAAAGTAGAACCTTATCGCCTCTCCCATATTCACACCACCACCGGTGTACAACAATCAGATGATCCCTTTCCATTCTCGACACATGTACTCGCATGGGATCTTGCGAAGTTGAAGCATATATATATGTTGTGAACCTCTTCCGAATGACTTGAACTTCTGCCATCTACTTCGCCATGTCCTATCATAAGTGTGTGCACATATATACTGCTTTTATATATACGCACATACGCAAAGCCCCAACCCCTTCTTCCCGAACTACGGATCAAAACCCTAACTCATCGTTCGGCTCTGCCACAATCCTATGCATATATATATATATATATATATATATAAGTATACCGGTGACATTCCCCAAAATCTAGCCCACTACGACCTCTTGTGTCTATTCTAACTTCGTTGCCACCCTATATATGCTTAAATTCCACACATGTATATAAGCACATACACTCTGAACCCTAAATTGCTTCTTTTGAGTAGAGGGAAATCCGAAACCCTAGCTCCCTCTCGGTTCCTTGTTATACCCCTGAAAGCGTACGGATCATATACCCATTTTCCTCCACTTGTATCTATGTGCATGCGAGCACGCACCTTATACGCTAAAGCTCTAATGCTGTCATTCCCTGGTTCATACCATCTCTAGAATTTCCAGAGAGTTTCTGAAAGCCCTTGATGTTAATACCTCCCCATTACTAAATCAAATTTTGAATTCTCAGCTTGAGTATTCAAATGATTCTGATCAAGTCATGGTGATATCCTATGTATGTCATGAACCTATTTCTAAACAACTATAGTACAAAAACCTCAAATGAAACTTAACAAAATTGTAAGTCAAAAATTAAATCTTGGACATAACTCCATGTCTTTTAATAAAAAATTCCTCAAAAATCCTGGGAACACCAAGATACTCTCTCCGCCGCTCTTGTTCTGTTCGCTGTTGAATCTATTACTTCCCTCTTGCTAAGTACACTACAGAGCTACCAACCGACCTCCCATGCCTCATTTCCACGTGGGCCTCAAACCCCTTTAGTCAACTCCATCTCCTACCTCCGTTCTTCTCTCTCTTTGCTGCACCGAGCACTGCTCCTTCTTGTTGCTCCCTACCACCCTGCAATTGGCACTATTCCCCTTGGACATGTAGCACTGCTAGTAGAAAATCGGTGCCTAACTCTTGCTATTGCAACAACAGCTGACCGAGCTTTCCATTTACTCCATCTCTACCTGAGCTACTCAATCCTTCCACTTCCCCAGCTACAACCGAGCACGCCTCCTTTTTCCTCACCATCAGACCAAGCTATAGCAATAGCCAAGCTTATCTCCTTCCTGGTTTCTCCTCTAACCCCGAGCAACTCAGCTTCATCTTCCACGCCACGCACCGACCACGACCCCTAGATCGAGCTCCAAGCGCCTCGCACCACTGCCGCGCTCTTCTCCAGCTGCTGCTTTCATGCTCCACCAGAGGGAACTCCCTCACCACCGTCGGGCGCGTCCCCCTCCGCCACCGGTAGAGCTTTCGCCGCCCCCCCTTGCCACTGGCTGCCTCCGGCCACGAGGCCGCCACCAATCGGAGCGCCGCAACGCATGGACCCGACCTCAGTTCTCCTCACGGTCGCCACGGCCAGCGAGCCTTCCTCTGAGCTACTCTACCATCACTCCAACACCTCCTCCACCTGCCTCTTTTTTCCCCATTCTACCGAGTGCAAGCAGCCGGCGAGCCACCTCTCTTCTTCCTCTATTACCGAGCCCCAAGCTCTCGGAGCTCTCCCATCCCCAAATTCCCCTACTATTCTTCTTCACTCTCCACCAAGCCAAGCTACTCCAGTCTCTTCCCAAGCTGCTTCTAATGCTCCCGAGCTCCTCTCTTCAGTCCAGCCGAGCTTCCTCCCTCTCTCATTCCTCAGTGCTTCTTTGCCCGAGTTCTCCCCAACTCCCTATTGTTCTTCTTCACCAAGTCAAGCGAGCAGCATGAGCCACCTTCCATCTCCTTCCATGAGCAAGCTGCGTCATCCCTCTTCCATTTCCCAAGCTCTTCACTGTTTTCCTCTCTTCTTCACCCGAGCAGCTCTCCTTCCCTCCACTCTTTCCAACCACTACTTCCCATCTCCCATGCCTAAGCCAAGCTCCATTCATGCGCCAGGCGCCCTTGCCTAGCTGTCCCAAAATCCCCTCTTTTCTACCGAGCGCCCCACACTTCCCATCTCTCACCTTGGACCGAGCTCTCCATCGTGGCAACCACACCCAAGAACGACGTCAGCGAGGGACTCCATCTGGTGCCACCATGAAGTTCCAGAACCTGACTCGGCGAGGCCGCCCGATCAGCTCTGGCCGCTCCCCTGCTCCTAGAGTTCCTCCTCAAAAAGCCCACCCCGGTCGTGACACAGCCCTAGCGGCCACACCTGCCGCTACCTTTCCTTTGGGAACTTCGGCGGAACCTCCTTCCCTTCCAGACCAAGCTGCCCAACGCCGAGAATAGCCTAACCTCTCCGCCGCCAGGCATAGCGTAGCCAACCATCGATGAGCCAACTCCCCGAGCTACAGAGCCGTCGTGAGGACCACGCCACACCCCATTCGCCGGCGGCATCAGTGCTTCGACCACCGCCGCTGCAGGCCTAGGTTGCTGCCCGCACCAACCAACACCGCAGAATGATTCCTCGAGCTCCCTTGGTCATGCCGCGATGGTCGTCTTCGCCCCGCGCGCCGCCACTCGCCGGTGACGAACTCGCTCGAGCTGCCCGTATTCCCTCCCTAGTCCCTGCAATTTTTCCCCACCGCTAAGCTATCCGTGCGGCCTTTAAACCAACCAAGCAGCTCAGGGCACTTCTCTCCTCTCAATTCCTTTTCGATTTTCTTTCTTTTTCCTCCAGTGCAAAGGTTAAAGCTTTTGATACCATTTAAATTTTGATTCTTAACAAGATCTAAATATATGTGGCATATGCATATTTCTCTCGAATAGGTTCCAAGCAAAATAATTCTTTCCCGTAGTATCATTTAAATTGTATATCACATTTTGGGGTTCTATTATAACATTGGATCCAAAATGTTTTCATAATAAGAGTAATATGAAACCCTATATGAGTCCAGTACCCCTTTTTGGAATTTTTGGAAACCATGGAAAACTTCAGATTTAAAGTTAACCCCTAACAATTTAGAAGTTGAAAACATGCATAGTATGTAAAATAGATCCAGAGCATTACTGTTAAGTCATAGAGTACTTTCAAATTATTTTACACCCCTGGTCCCAAGTATATGCTGAAAACCACGGTATGTCCCCTAAAAGCTATGGAGCATGAGATGCAGGCATATACCTCTAAAACCTTGAAGTAAAACTCATGATAGCTTCCATAGCTTATAGGTAGACTTACTACCTATCTTGTACTCATATTGATCTAGGGTTAATTAAGGTCGTAGGTTCTTGACAGGTTGGACCCCATAAGGAAGAGAGAATGAAAACCTATTGTGCCTAATATCTCACTCAATAAACATATATATTGCTATGATCACCAAACCCTAAAGCGCTTTCACTCTGACTCAATAGATGCGACAGAAATCCGATCTCGGTAGAAACCTTAAACCGATAACTTTTGCTTGTGACAACCTAAGGCACCCCTTTCTCACTTACTATAGTTCCTTAGCAAAAGGAAGGGGGCATTACATTGTAGGCCACTCTTGAGTGCATGTTATGTTTGTAATTTCTATTGTAGAGCATACAGAGAAGGCACAGAACAAATCTCACATGACACATCATGTCACTTAATGCACGCGTATGCATACACTTTGATTAAATATGACACACCATGTTGATCCTAGGGATTGAACCTGGCTAGGTGCGAATGGACACCCTCATTCCCACCATTCCCACCACACAGTGGGATCTTCAACATGTATCTACTTGTGATAACTTTAACGTGTGATCATATATATATCCATCAGTTGGTGAAACATGGTCATCAATCAATATACGTTCTCGTCGATAAATTGTACGATGTCCGAGGTAAATACAATGACTTATAAAAAACATCACCCAATGACTTGAGATGACTTAGAATAAACATCATCCAATAAACGTAGAGTTTCATCAATATGTAAGTCACATACAAGGATCAATAATGTAACAGTGGCACAGGTTTTGGCGGTGCAGGTGATTGATGCGTCAATGTGACAGACTACCTGCCTAGCTAGTTTGGAGTTTGAGGAGGTAGCAATGCAACATAAACAATCAACAACTTCTTCTCATCCGCGGCCTCCTTACCCATGGTCATTCTGTGAAACTGTTGGGCAACATTGTCAAGCGTGAGGTCGTCCTCGCTCACTGTCCTACTCTGCACGAGGAGCATGTCGTTGCAGTGCGTGTTGGGTGGCGCGTTCATCTGTGCCTGCAACATCACGATGATATAGCGCTTGGACCTCGCTGTCATGACGCCTCTATCTGGTTGTGCGTGGTACTTCACTTGATTTATCTTTATGATGAACGCGATGGAGCCATCTGTCCTGTTGGTTAGCTACAGTACGCTCGATATCTGCTTGTTTAGCTCAAACGGGAAGCGCAGCTCGAGGGGGTCAATCACGAGACATTCTTCTTTCTATCCAGAGCTTTGCAAGGAAGACTAGGAGGCAATAAGTACAATTAGGAAACAATAATTATAATTAAGAGACAAAAATCATAGAAGTGATTAGTGGAGGGTATAACTTTGTCTACAACCATTAAATGGAGCGTTACAAAATTGGATAAAAGATTTTGAACGTCTCAGATAAAAAATATCCCATCCTAATTCATGTTTTCATATTGGTACAAAAAATACATACAAAAATTTCTTCACTCATGCATATGTCCAATACTTGTGGTCAGGAATCCCCCCCTTTAGTTGGAGGCAATTTCAATATCATTCGCAGGCGAGAGGGAGAACCACTGGCCTTTTTTGTTCAATGCTGTTATTGAAAGTTTAGAAATGCGTGAAATATCTTTCTCTGGCTGTAAATTTACTTGGGCTAATTCCTTGGAAAAAGCAAATATTCTAGATGCTAGATAGAGTTCTTATGGGAAATGGTTGGGAAGAGAAGTATCTTCTCATCATGGTCCACGCACTTGAACGCTTTCTGTCGGATCACACCCCTTTATTGTTGGATACCGGAGCCTCCTTTCATTTGAATTCAAGTTTGAACTGGATTGGCTAGCGAGAGAGGGTTTTTTTGAGATGGTCTCCCGAGCTAGTAGCAGAGTAATAGTAATAATAGTAGTAGTAGTAAATTATAATAATTTACTTGAGAGGTACTTGCATGCTGAGTCAAAGATCGTTGCATATTTTCTTGAATGAAATTAATTAACTAGCAGTTAGGCTCAGTTTGCAGTTGCTAAACTATGTTGCGTTGAGATTGTTTTATAACCTACAGTAGAAAAATAGTCACAGAAGTAGAAGAAGTTGGTTAAACAAAAAATAAATAGTCACATCAAGGGCGTTTACGAATAGAACGTTGAGGGAGCTCTTTTCGTCTATGAGCACCCGAGCCACTCGACAGTTATTGATCATTGGTTCGACAACGATTGGGTATCGTCCTGGTCAAACACAGTTCTCGGGGCAATCGGCTTGGTCGAAAGTGATTGTGACCTCCGACCACTTGACTGCCCGAGGGACTCGCGGTACACTTGCGAGAACTTCTCGGGCAATCGCCTTATATTGCCTCTTCGACTCGTAGGAAGCCGAGCCCCCACATATATGCTCAAGCGCTCTAACATGCCCCTGGAATGGTTCAAGGACAGAGTCATCATCGGAGGTCATATCCCGGCTGTTGTTTGCGACCTGCGGGTTGTCCCCGCATAATTTCTCTTTTTATTCCTTGAGGTACTTCTTGAAGATGCGGCACTGACGGAGATCATGCGAGTCGGTCTGGTGGAAGTCGCACCAGAGCTTTCCTGTCTTGTTGGAGGAAGTCATCTGCTTATCCTTGGTGCGTGGTCGTCAGGTATGCTTCTCGGGGAGATCGGCCAGCACCTCGTCGGTTTTAGATCTCTTCTCCCTGTTCCCTCTGGAGGATTTCTTCTTGTGTTTCGTCTTCGTGGAGTCGTCTTTGGTCCGGAGGGGGGACTTAGGTAGCCTGTTCTGTTGCTGCTTGATGTAGCATAGGGTTTCCTCGGCACAGGCAGCCTTTTCGGCTAGGTAGCCTGTTCTGTTGCTGCTTGATGTAGCATAGGGTTTCCTCGGCACAGGCAGCCTTTTCGGCTAGGTCCATCAGCTGTGTCATTGTCTTTGGCAGGTGCATATATAGCACATCTCATTTCTGCAGCCTCGAACAAAGGCACAGATAATGTCCGAGTCTGTTATTTCCGATATAGTGTTGCGAACAGCATTAAACCGCATGATGAATTCTCGAAGGGCCTCGTCTCGGGCGTTGAATGACTAGGAACAAGTCGTCGATCCAGCCGGGACGTGGGAAGGTACCTTGGAAATTTCCGAGAACCATGTCGCAAAGTTGTCCCCAGGAGCGGATCGTTCCTGGGGGTAGATTCGTCAACCAGGTCCTGGCTGCTCCTCTGAGAGCGGTCGGGAGGTAGTTGGCCATGACCTTCTCATTTCCGCCTGCGGCCTCGATTGTCGTAGTGTAAATCTGCAGGAATTCTGCAGGGTTCGTGGTGCCATCGTACGATTTGAGGGAGCTTGGCTTGAAGCGAGACGGCCAACGCACATGTCGGAACTCTTGGGACAGCGCTTGGCATCTGTTTATGGTTCTCTGATAAGGCGTGTTCTCACCGCTGTTTGGGGTCGGAGATTGTCCCCAGTTATCCGCATGGTGTCGGTTGTCTTTCCGGGGAGGAGTTTGCTTTTATCGGCGTCTTTAGGATCGGCGCTCGTTGAGCCTGTCGCGGAGGTCGACGTGCTGTTCCTCCCCGCGAGACTGGTTCCTGGGATGTCGTCTTTCTCCGTCCGATTCCTCTGGTCGGAGAGGGGTCTTCCCTCGGGTGGAGCTATGTGTCACTGACTGGATTCGTGAAGACTTGGCTTGGGCTTGGGCCTGCTGTAGTTCAGCCCCCAGCCGTTGTAGCCATTGGATTTCGTTGGGTGTTGTCAAATCTCCCGCCGGTGGTCGAGACAGCAGATTGTGCATCTCAACGAGTCTTCGAGTAGTTTGGAACACGTACTCCCCCGTCCCTTGAGAGGTTCTGTCTGTCGCCGTAGGCATATTCACGTTCCCAGGGGGAGTAGCCGTCGGGCTTCGCTGTTGTGAGCCCCAAGACTGATCCTGGTCCTCGAGATCTTCACGACCATCATGGATCGCGAGAACTACTCGAGCGTCTGGGTTAGATGGGGTGTAGTTTCACTCCATCGTGTATTCCTCCTCAGGAGGATTGGTGTGATTGAGATCTTGATGGATTGGTCGATCAGAAATTGCAGGCGACAGCCCGGACATCGGGCTGGTCGCTCCTGCCGGGGAATCGCTGGCGAGCACCAACGTTCCTCCGAAGGCCCTGGCGCACTGGGTTCTGAATTGATCAACTTCGCTATCCGAGTATTCGCTAGTGGCGTATTCTCCGAAATCTACGCGGTCAGCCGCCGGGTTCAGATCCATCTGGCTGAAGTTATCGTAGAAGCCCAGATCTGAATATCCGGTGCGTCGCGTGAAGACAATCGAATCTTCAGCTGAAGTTGCTTCCTCCTCCTCTGGCCGTACCGAGGAGGGCTGTGCAGTCGGTGTCATGGGCTGATCGCGACTAGTTGCTCGTCTTGCCGACTGCGATGCTTCCTGGACGGTTTGAGCCGGAGAGGTCCTCATGGTCAGCGTCATCTGTCGACGATCGGTAAATCATCGATCTTACGGTAGTCGTGAAATAAGGATACTTGGGGGTAGAGACCTCTAGGGCACGAGGCCAAGATATTTGACAGCAAGGAAACACCATTTTTATATAGGTTCGGGCCTCTCTCAGGATAACAACCCTATGTCCTGTTCGTATATATTGATTAAAGAGTATCTTACAAGGGATGTGTGTGTTAGTGGCTATCTTAGACCTAATCGGAGGATAATTCAACTAGTTCCGCGGGGCTCGACTCCTTCGAGGCGGCGGGATTTCTTGTGGGAATCGCTAGAGCTTCTGGATGGCTTTAGACTTGTGGATTTCCTAAAACACGTGGAACTTCCTGTGACTTGAAAGATCTGTTCTCCCCTATGAGATTGCTGATCCTTTTATAGGGGGCTCCTGGAGTCGTACTAGACACGGACTTATGCCCGAGTAGAACTCTGGCTTCCTTAAACGTCGGGATTGACTTCCTAGTTTAAGGGGTATCCTCCCTCTTTACGGGGGGTTACCTTATCTCCTGGGATCTTTACCGGTCACGTATTGTACTCTGATAATCTAGAAAATCATATACGGTTACTTCCTCACATACGGGATACTGTACTATGTATCGTCACTAATCTTGATATGGCTCTTATTATTGAACCTATGATAAATTATGTTTTTCTCTCACAAAACATACTAAATGATAACTCCTTACAACACTAAGGTATAAACTATTATAAGAGATGTATCTAAATATATATGATAGGGCATAAGATACAATGCACTAAGAATATCTTGAGAAACCAATTTTTTAAAAAAAGAATTAATATTCTGGTATTTCGAAAATCGGGAAAGGAAGTCCAGGATTTACGAAAATAGTAAGGACGCTATTCTAAACAGCGTTCAGATCTCTGTTTTTGTGAGCGTTCCATACGTGGACGCTAGCTGTTCCCTTTAGCAAGTCAGGTCTTGGGCTCGACCAGGGAAAAAAGAAAAAGAAAAACCCTTGTCGGGCTCCTTCACGCCGCCGCTCGGAGCCGCCTCTCCCGTCCAGCCGGCCGCCGCTCGCAGGCCGCCGTCCCCTCGGCTCGGAGGTGGTTCTCCCGTGCTCGGCCGCGCCGTCGTTGGAGGTGCCTCTCCCATGTAGCTCGCTGCCGCCCTCAGGTGCATGCCCCCACCCCTTTCCTTTCGCCTCCAACCTGAATAATTTGGTGCGAAACTGCGAATGGCATGTGATGAACCCTTGATTAGTTAGTTCTTGGTTTCGCTCGTTCATGAGTCATAAGACAGGACTGAACTGGTATATTGATTGGTTGCTTGGACCAACTGCAACTTGCGATTAGTGGTCCCTGGGGCAAGCAAATGTGCAGCTGCTGCCTGCTTGCAACCGTCTCCTTTTGCAGGAATCATTTTTAGTCTTCTCGATTTGAGCTGCATAGGTAGCTGTTAGGTTTTCTCTGTTAGGATGATTACATCTTTAGTCATATGAAAACTACAAGGTAAAAGGAGCATTCCATGTTCCATTTTGATCTGAACCACGTGTGCATAAAAGACCAAGACATCTCACTACTAAGGCACACCGAAATTGCAGAAACTGAATGTTAGAACTAGAATAATCTTTAAGCAAGGTAGAATGGTAAGTAGCTAGCCTGCATGCGGTGGCTTCGTTGGTTGGTTAATTCTTGGACCTAATTTGTATATAAATTCAATAAATGAGAGCGTAACTGGTAAATTTTCTTTATGCTGCAGATACTTTTGTTGCAGCTATGATGCATGCATGTGTCCAAGACATATCTACCGAGTGAATTGCTCATTACATGTTCTATCCTCGCACGGATAATAAAACTTGTTGCTACAGTTTTCTTCTGCAGGTGAAATATGGGGCCTCCCTTTCCTATTTTTCTAATTTCTGGATTTTTAATTACTATTTCTATTTCAGCTTTAGAAATGACCAATAAATACCCACTAGCTTCAAGATGGGATATCCCTCCCAGAAATGAGCCCCATGGTGAAGTTGCACGAGGTACCTTCTTTTTCTCGTAGTAAGAATGAATGGTATTGGAGTTGTACCCAAGGGTAATGTGTACAAATTCCATCAACATTGCATTACACAGATTCAATTGATTCTACCAAAGAGAAACTAGTACATCTTCTTACATATTCTTTTTTATAATCATCTTCTTACATATTCAATCAGTGGAGATCCCCAACGGATGTAATCAGAGGGAAACTGGTAAAATTGTCAAACCTACAAGCAAAAGGTCCAGAACCAAATCAGGACAAAGGGAGGAAGGAACGAAGCGGTCTTTGTGGTAATTATTTTTGAGATAATGGAAAAGAGATTCCTCCGCCTCTGCACCAAGGTGCACGCAGCCAAAGTCTTTGTGGCTATTAAATGGCAGAAGGTAGCGCCACACTGTCCCGTTGGCATCACTCAAACACCCTATCTTGTGCTATATCGTTTAGACTGTGTTTCTCTGTTGCTCAGGATCTTCGTGTCAAATTAATCGATTCTCATGATTCCAATTCCATCTTCAAATCCAATCGCGAGGCTGCATACATATGATGCTCTTGTTAGATGTTTGAGACTGTCGAAGCTGATTTATGAAAAAACATGTCAAGAACAATTCTCATGCTGAATTCCAACACATGATGTATGGAATGGTCGCAAATAAACCCCGACCATTTCACTTTAGTATTTCCAGGTTGTTGTACCATACACGTCAAGTATAGGTGTTTTAGAAACCCTAGGGGGAACAATTTTCATGCCATGCCATGAATACGTAGGCACGTACAATACCAGAACTTTGAAATATGACCAGTTTGGTTGGGACCTAACTATGTCATAACCTATGATTAAAAAGTTACATATTATTTTTGTCCGAAGTCCAGCATATTCATATATTTCACGTTTTTACATTCATTTCAGCACTACATAATCACATATATGCAATGTTCACGATAACCACCTCTCCATTTTAAAATACTAGCAACTGGTCACATGCAATACACGTTTTTTACAATATACATTGTGTGGAATATATACTCACGTATGTAGAAATTAACTACTCAAGAAAAAGGATGTGCATTAATCTTATATTAAGTATTTAAGCACTAAATTTTAAAAAAAAGGGAAATAGCAATAATTGTTTTAATCATTAAAAAAACAGTACTCACGT
This sequence comes from Stipa capillata, assembly GCA_019208055.1. Taxonomy (NCBI): domain Eukaryota; kingdom Viridiplantae; phylum Streptophyta; class Magnoliopsida; order Poales; family Poaceae; genus Stipa; species Stipa capillata. Next base: position 157,891 of record JAGXJF010000867.1, read on the forward strand.
GCACAAATTGAAATTGAGGAGTAATTAAGAGGCAATAAGTATAAAGGTGATTAGGGAAGGGACTAATCTTTGTCCACAACCATTGAATTGAGAATTATGAAATTAGATTAATGATTTCGGATGACTAAGACTGAAATTATCAATCCCGGCCAACTCGGTTTTTTATATTGGGACAGATAAAACACATAGTCTTTCATATTAATTAAAAATATAAAGCGTGCATGTAAGTTTAATGATGTTTTCTCTTTTTATCTCTCCATAATTTACCTCTCCGGTCATGTGCAACATCTCTAGGAAACGTTCACCCTGTTCCTCGGAGCTACAACTACCCTTAGGCCTATAAATAGAAGCCAACTGTCTGATTCTTCTGTACACCTCTCATATTGATAATAAAACGAAGAGCTCGGAATTACGATTATGAGAGAGGATTTCATACCACGGTGGGTAGCTACACACCCTCTCACTGTCGTTGGATTCGTGCATTGAAAAGTCGCTTGGTCCGCTCCGCCCACTCGCCCGCGCCCGGCCGCCCGCTCGCCCGTGCCCCGCGACGCCGCCCGCTCATCCGCGCCGCCACCAGCTCCCCCGCGCCCGGCCGCCCGCTCGCCCGTGCCCCGCTCCGCCGCCCGACAGGCTCGCCGCCGAGCTGCTGGCTCGGGCCGAGTGTGGCGCAGCCTGCGGCGGCTTGGAGGGGGGGCGGACGTGCGGCGTAGCCTCCAGCGGCTTGGAAGGGGGGCGCGGACGAGCTCGCGCGGGCGTAGTTGACCGGGTGCAGCGGGTGGACACGTGTCGCTCAATGCGTGCGTGTGTAGCTACCCACGGGTGCACGCAGATATTTCCGTTACGATTATCTTGTGAACCTCTTCGTTCTTATTCACGTCCTACTTGATCAATCATCATCGCGACCTCGATCCAAAGGCACACCCTAACTCTTATTTCTTATATCCAAGATACTAATACCAAAAATATTGTCAAATCTGCTGTCCGTGATAATATTGTTTTTCAGAGAGTCGTTACCCTTGGATATTGGCACATTGGTCTTCAAAGAATTCATTGTATTATTTTTAATGAAGTATAGATTGAACTTATGAGGGTCTTCAGGGTAGATGATTCAAGCAATTGAAGCATAGATGGTTTTAAAAGAGAAGGTTCTCATCGGACTAACAAATCTTTTGACGCCAGGCTGGAGTTCTTCTTATGTACAATCAGTTCGCACTGACTTTTCTTTGTGTTGTATAAGTCTTGAGTCTGTTCGCAAAAAAAAGGTTTTAGGCTCACTCTATAGTTGTTTTCCTACTTTGTAATTTACATGTTGGGATCATGGGATGTATCCGGCCTTTTTGTTGAGTTATGTGAACCCATGTATATGTTTATTTTGACTCATTATCTATTCTACATTCGAGATATTTCAGTAGGATCGATCTCCCCCTAATGTTCCAAAGAAAAAAATTGCAAAAGATGAATAGGAGTAAAATACAAAGTAGTCGTATTTCATTTTACCTTCTTATGCGCTTAATATATGCAAAACCCCGAATCTTGCCAAGATGAAACTTGACCTGTTTCTCCATCCTGCAAAATTGTTAAGCCTAATGTCAGTTCTCAATATTTTTCTAATATGTGTAGGAGACACACACGAGTGTGCGCATGTAATTGACAGACTGATTGTAGTATGAGTGGATTTTGTGCGACCATTATATATTCTCTCAAAAAAGTCTTATTAAGCCAATATCTCACGATGTGGCATCCGTATGTCATATTTGGATTCCAGCCCTCCGAGGAATAGATTGTTGTGAAAATTAATTCGTATATGTTGCATCTATATAGACATTTTATTAGAACTATTGCAATTTAAAGTAACGCCAAAGCTCATGGAGCTAAGGAGAATACTGGAGGGGCACCATTTACTAATTTTCTCTAGGAAGCTACATGAGAAACTGGAGATAGTAGGTTCTGTACACTATAGCTGCTTTCGTCCCACTTAAGCCTTCTTAAAATGCAATTATAGCCATCCAAATTCCACCCAATGGCTTAGTTAATTTGGGTGATCAACATGGCCATCATTTGCTCAGCCACAGGGTTTCTCTATTGAAGGAAATAAATTTCTCTCGACACTACACGAGAAAACTGGAGGTATTTTTGTAATTTCCTCTCGACACTATGGGAGAAAACTGAAGCGGCACCACTTTTTAGTTTTCTCTCGATGCTACAGGAGAAAACTGGAGAGCTCTTCTTTATTTTCATATACGACTCGAGTTTTTGAGACGTTTTTTAGGAATGCCATCATATTTTACATGCAATTTTGTACAACGGCCCTATGGTGTGAGATATTTAGGCGATTTTGAGAAACGCATTAACATCTATTTTATGGTGTTTCTAGTTCGTCTTGTAATGCAAATAGTACTATTCAAGGTACTGAAAGAAAAGTTACCTCATCAGGTGTGATACTTTCAGGTATGATATCAAAATCCCCTTGAAAAAATGCTAATCAAGCTTGCCGTTGTACATGAAACTGTTCTTTATGTGCATTGATCAACTAAAGGATTATCATCGTAGAGAAAAGACCAAGTTTCTTTGTGGGATATAAGGGTGAACACAACACCTCTCGTCTTCTTCCTCTGTCTCCTAGCCACAGGAACAACAGGGCTAGGATGGGGGCAATGATAATCTAGGAGGCAGGAGGCGCCGATAACTGGTGTGGGAGGTAGTAGCGGCACTCGTGTGTGCACGAGGTATTTACCGATGTTAGGTCGTCGAATGATCACCCAATAAACGCCTTCAATATTTTATGCAATAAAAGCAGAAGCATTACCTGTACGTAGTGGAGTCGCGCCAAGAAAGAAAATTATTTTCCGCAGCCGTAACCAAAATGGGACGGTCTTGAAGGCAATCGGCCACACCAACGTAGCACCAGTCCTTAAAGAGTGTTTTAATACATCTCTGTGTCCGCAAATCCCAGATCTGATTGAAAGATTGAGTGATAAGTACATTACAACGATATAATTTGCGGTGTACAACAGTAGCAGTACTAAAAGATGTCATACACGTGCGCCTTTATCCGGAGATCCTGTAAATATATACTGCCGATCGTCACCCGGGAAAAAGTAATCAACAGATGCATATTTACTCGGATTGCATGGGAACGTGGCGATAGGATTGGGAGAAAAAACGCTCCAGATCTATGAATGTCAAGCATTAGGGCACTATTAAACCTCAGTCCAAAAAATATATAAACAAAAATAATGTAATAAGAAAATGACCAATTGACCTTTACTGTGCTGTCTGAGGAAGCACTGGCGAAAGTGATGTCATTCTGCGGGTTAAACACGACTTGATCCACACTGCCTGAGTGTGCGTCGAAAGTCATCATGCACGTCCAGTCAGTCTCCCAGTTCCAAAGCTTGATCAAGTGGTCGCTGGATGCTGACAAGACCAACGGGTGATTTGGGTGAACCGCCAACGAATTGACTCCGCTCGCATGAGCTTTGAATTCCTTGAGCTTGTCCACTGGCATCTGTGTATGCACCCGGATGTACCCGTAGTCATCACCGACCACAAACCATCCCAGTCGCGCGATGAATTTAGCCGAACAAATGCAAGGAAGGAGTGCGAGATCTTCCTCATCGCGCTCCTTTGTCAGTCTCGACGTGATCATACTTTCCTGCCCAAAAATGAATTTTTTTTCCTTGATCACTTCCATAGATACTACTTAGTACTGCATGTTTTGATATCACCCATGTAATTCTGAAATATTTCTACTGATGAATCGTCTATAACTATTGGTTTAAATGCACTCTTCTCTCTCTCTCGTAAACAATACACCCTCCATTCATAAATAGATTACGTTTTCACCGTCGACACATCTCTAAGATGTAACCTTTGACTGTTAGTTTTCTCATATAAATATATATTAGTAAAATTTACAACATAAAGATACTGTTAAAATATTTTTCATGATAAATATAATGTCCTATTTTCACCTCAACAATTTTGCTATGTTGAGGGGGCTGTGACACTCTAGAACGAGGCACTCCAATGCGATCGAAGCAATGTGTTAAGAGCATCTCTAGCCCTTCCCCTAAATTCCTTTAACTCCCTAAAAACTGAAATTTTAGGGAGTTATACCCATCTAGCCCTTCCCCTAAATTTCTTTAACTCCCTAAAATTTGAGGATGACCCCCTATAACCAGAGCACTTCTGCCCAAATTTGAGGAAATCTGGTCTCTCCCCTATCTTCTCCCTATACCTCTGAATTTTGGCGGGATGAATTTTCACCACCCAACTGTCCCCCCGCCGCCGCCCCTATCATCCACTCCGGCGCCCTCCACCGCCCCCTCCAAGTCTCCCGCGTCCCCTCCGCCGGTTCCCACGCCCACACCGGCGACCCCCTGCTCACCGGCGGCCCCGTTGCCTCCCCTAGTTCCTGCCGCGGCCACCGCCTCCGACCTCACCCGAGCCGAGCTCCTAGCACCCCTCGCCGCTCGTCACCTCCGACCTCGCCGCCGCCCGCCGCGAGGCCTCCCGCCAGATCTGGATGCGCCTCGTCACCCCCCGCAGCCCCGTTGCCCCCCGCTGACCCCGCCACCCACGCTGGCCTCGCCGCTCCGGGCGGGCGGAGCAAGCGGTGGCGAGCTTCAGGTGCTCGGCGGTGGGCGGCGGAGGAGAGGCGGCACCGGGGCGGAGCCGAGGCGGAGCGGCACGGCGGGAACAAAGCGGCGGAGGGCGGCCGGGGTGACGAGGACCGAGCGGAGCCGGAGGGGAGGCGGGGGGCGAGGCGGAGCTCGGGTGGCGGAGGGGCTTGGGAAGCGGGGCCGAGGCGGCGAGCTTGGAGCGGTGAGGAGCTCGGGGACCGGGGAAGGGGGGAAGCCGAGGCGGAGCGGGGAAAGGGGTAACCGGGGCAGAGCCAAGGCGGAGGAGGGGCGGCGCGGCCGAGGCTCGGTATGGGGCGGCGCGGCAACGGGGAGGGGCGGCGGAGTAGGCGGCAGAGGAGGCGGCGGCGAGGGGAGCATTGGAGAAGAGAAGATCCAGTGAGGAATTTTCAATTTTGTGAATCCGATTTTTTTTGTGAAGAAATAGCAAAGAAAAATGTATAGGGAGTTAAATTTAGGGGAAGGACTAGATGCAAGCATTTTTAAACCCTCAAATTTTAAGGAGTTAAGTTTAGGGAAGTGGTATAGGGAGTTAAGTTTTAGGGGAAGGGCTAGAGATGCTCTAAGGCAAGCCCGCAAATTGTTTTGTAGGAGCACTGGAGATGCCACGAAGTACTGGGCAAGGTGTGCCCGATCAGGACGTCGCGAGGTCCCGAGCGAGGTGCTCCTGGCCGAGGTGCCGCAACACTCTGGGCAAGGTGCGCTCAAGCAGGGCGTCACGAGGTCCCAGGCGGGGCATCGCAAGGTCCCGTGCGGGGCGTTGCGAGGTCCTAGGCGAGGCGTTGTAAGGCCCCGGACAAGGTGCGCCCGGGTGAGGTGCTGCGAAGTCCCAGGTGAGGCATGCCCAGGAACAGCATCGAGAAGCCCCGAGCGAGGAACGCCCAGGAGTAGCGTCGCGAGGCCCCAGGTGAGGTGCACCTGGGCAAAGTGTGTGTAGGGCCCCAGGCAAGGTGCGTCCGGGTAAGGCGCCGCGAAGTCATGGACGAGATGCGACCGGGAATAGCATCAAGATGTCCCAAGCAAGGAACTCTCGGGAGTGGCGTCGCGGAGTCCTAGGCAAGCTGCGCTCCGTTGGGGCACCATGAAGCCCCAAGCGCGATGAGGCCTGCGTGAGCCGCCGGCGAGCCCCAAGGGGAGGCCCGCACCGATGAGCACTCCATACCGACGAGGAGTATATGAGAAGATCCGAAGAAATATGTTAGGTAGAGGCATTAGGGAATAGCGAGGTACCCAGGTGAGGTAGTAAGTTTAGGGTAAAACTATAAACTAACTAGGGACAGAAGTGTATATGTACTTACACGTCATTTTTCCCTATAAAAAGAGAGGCGATCCCTCTCATTAGGGGGCAATTTTGAATACATAAGAAGTATCGTACAGTCGTCTTGGCTTCTCCTTGTGTGCTATTAGGCAATAATCTCGGGTTGCGTCAAGGCTGCGTTCAATCAACTCCCTGTGTGCCTCGGTCAGTCTTGTATCTAAAACCGGAGTACCATGTGCTTACTATTCGGGAGAGTACTTGTCGACAAATTTAAATACTCCTTTAAGAAGAGAGGGGAATATTTCTTAATGTATTGTGAATCAAATGTAGAGAAGATTGATTGCATGCCTCGTATCTATTTAAGAAGAGAGGGGAGGGAATACTATTAACTATTAAATATTACCTCCATTCGGTATAGATGAAGTACTGGAATACATGCAGTCAAACTTCTCTAATTTTAACTATTGATACATAAAAAACTATTGATACATAAAAAATTATATGGATTGGTCAAGTAAAAATAGTATCATTAGACTTATCATAATTTTTTTATAATATTATAACTTTGTAAATTTTTAATAAATTATTTATATAGAAATAACATTCAAAGGTACGCACCGCAGACCGTCAAAACCCAAAATGACTGTAGTGTTGAATAGCGTATACATCATTTGCTATTCCACGTGAATTAATCAGCCCAGTTGGTTGCTAATTGAGTGCAATGTTTCGTTAGTCCCTGCATGTCATCACGCGGGTTAATTGTCCGCTTAAAAGTGGAGTTGCATGGTGCACTCCGCACGTGGTGAACGGCTGTGTTGATTGTAAAGGTTGTGTCCTTTGGAAGCACCGCATCAAAGGGTATAAATACAAAAGAGTTTAAATTTTATTTGAAACCACGTAGCAGTCCACACTCATATCTACTCTAGTGAAGATCGAGTAATAGCATAGGCAATGCATTAATATTTGTGCTATTTGTGCCTGATCGATCTCTTTACACTGAGGCTAGGGCTATCAAACTAGCATGTGTATACATAAGAGAGTTTGTTCCCTAATCGTCAAGAGAACTCTAGATGGAGAAGGAAGAGAGAAGAGAAAAACAAGATTCTATATAGAAAATTTAGGTCTAAAAAAAATGCATATTTGAATGATTAAGGGGTTGATCAAATATGTTGTGAACCGATCGTGTGCGTTCCAAATGGAGATTGTTGTGAAACGACGCCATGTGATCAATTAAGCAACTGTCATTAGCAGTTGCAAATGACGTTCTAAAGGGTCGCATCCCTTCTCCTAACAACTGCCATCCCTTTAGCTTGTATAAATATGTAATGTCATCAATGAATCAATACAAGTGAATCTCAATTCTTTGCGTCCAAACTCTGTCTCAATCTCTGTTCTACAATTCATTTTGCAATACGTCATCAGCACTGCTTTGCCGAGAGCACCGGCCACCACATTGCAAGAAGAAGAACGGCAAGACCTCCAGGAGGAAGAACAGCGTAGCATCGGTAAGCATCAATGGCCGATCGGATGATTCGCGAAATGCTTACCATTTTAGCTACACTTGATGCCGCCATCACCGCGCCATCACCTTCAACGGCGTCGACTGTGCGGCGCTCTCATCGCCTCGCCCTCACGGCTGCAGCAGCGGCTCGAACTCAACCGCGGCGCCCCCCGGTCCTCCCTCCGGCCGGCGAGCAACAGGAGCAGCCGGCCTCAGCCCGGCTCTAGCGCAAGCGGCAACGCCCGGCCCCCCACCGGGTTTCGGCGCTATCAGGCGCATCCCCGGCGACCTCCTTAGCCCGCTCAACCGCTCGCCGGCCCCCCTTCGCAGCGCCCTTAGGTGCAACCCCCACCTCCGGCGGCCTGGCATCGGCCAGCGGCGGAGTCACCCAGGCCGGTGACGCCGGCGGCGCCTCCACCCAGTCGCCCTCCGCCGGACCACCTCCACCCGCCAACAACCGGCCCCGGCCCGGCTTCAACTCCCCACAGGCCGGCGGCGCACCGCCCGCTTTCGGCGGACCTCAGCCTCGGCGGCGGCGCCCTCCGGCGCCTCCCCTTTTTCCCGGAGCCCGGCGGCAGCCCCAGCGCCTCCCCACAGCAAGCGGCGGCGGTTAGGGCTAATCCCTAACCGCCCAAGCCCCTATGAAGGCAGCAGCCGGTATAGGCCACCAGGCCACCGAATTGGGCCGTGCGGTCCAGGCCAACAGGCCGGTTTTTCATGGGCCGGCATATTCAGCCCATCCGGGCATATGAAAAAAAAACTAGGGTGCTGTATATTTGCAATTTAGCCCCTCAGTTTTTGTATATTTTATAAATTTTCAGCATTTAGTTGAATAAATTGCTGTATAGACCCTCAGGTCTACTATTTTTGCATATTAGCCCCCAGGCTTTATGCAATTCACTGTTTAGACCCTCAGGTCTACTGATTATTGCATTGTAGGCCTCAGGCTTTATGCAATTTACATATTAGACCCTCAAGTCTTAGTATATTGTATATATCAATATGTAACTATGTACTATGTTTGTATTACCTCCGTAATACTATAGTATATTATTGTTTTATATTATGCACTTTAATTTGCAATTTATTTCTTTAATGTTTTATTGCAAATTCTATCTTTTCCGCTTATAATTCTATTTTAAGCATCATTTTGCTTTCAAATCGCGGAAAATTATGCAACTTTGCGCATATTTAAGTGATTATCTTCTAAAAATTTGGCAAATACATAAGGTAATGAAGTCTATATTAATGGCTGCGATTGTAGTATCGCCCGTTCTTTGCAACAGAGTCCTTGATACTAGCGACGATTCATTTCGCTCATTACTGCGAGGTCTACACCGTTTCGCGGTGATTACCTTCAAAGTGCATAACCAAAATTCAAAGTAAGGAGTCTATATTTTTTTTGGCTGTGATTGTAGTATCACCCATTTCCTCAGAAATGGAGTCCAGAAATATTAGCGACGATCTCTATCGCCTATACTCTAATGAAGATCTACACTTGGGTCGTTAAGGAATTATCCTGACCTAAATTTTTGCGAAATCATTTGCATCATTAAAATTTACTCTCAAGTAAATTAATATAAGCATGATCATTTCATGCAGGACAATGGCAGACATATCCAAAAAGGACTTTGCCGAGCTTGCCCTCGATGGAAGCAACTATTTGACTTGAGCCATGGACCTTAAAATCAATCTTTTAGGTCGTGGTCTTGGTGCTACCATAAACTCTCCTCAACAAGGTGATGAGCCTATATCAGGGAGAATGAAATATGCATCTTTGCATTTTATACGGCATCACTTCCATTCCGATCTCAAAACCGAGTATCTCATGGAGGAAGATCCACTAGCCCTATGGAACGCTCTTAAGGAGCGATATGACCAACAAAGAGCAGTTATGCTACCTGAAGCTCAACGCGAGTGGTCCAACATTCGTTTTCAAGATTTTAAATCCGTGGCAGAATACAACTCTGCCATTCATAAGATCAATGCTAAGTTGAGATTCTGCGACAAGGCCGTTTCTCACGCCGATCTAATCGAAAAGACCTTGTGCACTTTCCACCCCTCCATGCGCATATTGCAACAGCAATACCGCCAACAGAAATGTACTAAACATTCTGAGTTGATGTACACGCTTCTCCAAGCTGAAAAGCATGATGAAGAATCATCAAAGTCGCCCAACGGGCACTATGGCAATACCAGAGGTTCATGCCAATACTCAGAACAAGTTTAGTGGTCGTAAAAGGAACCGAAACGGTTTCAAAGGAAAGTGGAAACAAGGTAACAAGCAGAAATTCAACAAGTTTGATAAGGGCAAAGGTCATGTTAAGAAAAATGACCCCAAAGACAACTCTCAAGCTTGTCAACGATGTGGCTGTATGAATCATCATACAAAGAAATGCCGAATTCCAAAGCACCTAGTCGAGTTATATCTCCAATCCAAAGGGAAAGGCAAACAAGTCCAAGGGGCGAAATTTGAAGCTCACTTCAACGAACAACCAGATATCACCCTGGAAGCGGAAAGTTCTCAAACTCTTCATCAGAAGGAGAACCAAGCTCAAGTCAAGAAAGACGATGACCCCATGGACATTGATGACATGCTTGTGAAATTCAATTCCCAAGACATGTATGGAGATCTCAATTAATCTCCAAATTATCATAATATATGTCTCTAGCCTATATTGTACGTACTAAGTTGGAAAAGACGTACTATATTGTCTAATTATTGTATTTGTATTATTATGTACCTCAGACATAATAGTTAATGTATGTGTTCTATATAAATTCAAGTTCTTAATGAATTCTCTTTATTTTATATAGAATTTTGAAGACAATCCAATGGAAGAGGAAATGTATTTAGTGGATAGTTGCACAACTAACACAATCTTAAGGGAAATGAAATACTTCCAAACTCTCAAGAAGAGTAAAGGAAACATTATGACTATCACTGGTCGCGATGCTATGATCATTGGCTCTGGTCAAGCCACCATCATTCTCCCTATGGGTACGAAAATTACAATAGAGGATGCACTCTTGTATCCCGATTCAACTCGTACCCTACTCAGTTTCAAAGATATCCGCAAAAATGGTTTTCATGTTGAAACTTGTGATGAGAGCAATGGCGAAAGTCTCCTCATCACTAAAAATGACGGATATGAGAAACAAATACTTGAGAAAATTCCTTCCCTCAAAACCGGATTATACTACACATACATTAAACCAATTGAACATGTTGCGTATAAAATAATTTTTTAAAATCTTGACAAGTTCAAGGTATGGCATGATCGCCTTGGTCATCCTGGCATAGGGATGATGAGAAAAATTATTGAAAATTCTGTTGGTCATGATTTAAGACTTGCAAAATTCCCTAAATCCTCAGATTTTGTATGCACCGCATGTGCTACAGGGAAATTAATCTTAAGACCCTCTTATCTTAAGATACGAAATGAACCACTTAACTTCCTTGATCGCATTCAAGGAGATATATATGGTCCAATTCAACCATTATCTGGACCATTTAGATATTTTATGGTTCTAATCGACGCATCTACAAGATGGTCGCATGTGTGCCTATTGTCCACAAGGAACCATTTGCCAAAATAATTGCTCAAATTATCAAATTGAGAGCAAATTATCCTGAAAACAGGATAAAAACCATTCGAATGGATAATGCCGCAGAATTCACTTCTCGTGCATTTAATGATTATTGCCTAACATTAGGCATAACTCTAGAGCATTCTGTACCTTTAATGATTATTGTACACACTCAAAATGGTTTGGCTGAATCTCTTATTAAAAGAGTCAAATTAATTGCTCGACCACTCTTACAGAATTCAAACCTACCAACCTCTTGTTGGGGACATGCGGTTTTTACACGCCGCAGAATTAATTCAAATTCGTCCAACTGCTTATCATACGGCTTTCCCGTTGCAGTTAGTACGTGGAAATCAACCAAGCATTTCCCATCTGCGTCAATTCGGTTGCGCTGTATACGTGCCGATATCACCACCGCAGCGTACACAAATGGGCCCTCACAGAAAATTGGGGATCTATGTGGGGTACAATTCTCCGTCAATAATTAAGTACCTCGAGCCCCTAACAGGGGATTTATTTACAACCCGGTACGCTAATTGTATCTTCGACGAAGATAATTTCCCGGCATTAGGGGGAGATAAAGACAAGTACCACAAAGAATGCCGAGAAATAGATTGGAATGTCACCGGCATCCAATCATTAGACTCACGTACTAAAGAATCTGAATCTGAAGTTCAGAGAATAATAAATTTGCAACTCATTGCAAATAACCTGCCAGATGCATTTACTGATCATAAAGGTGTGATAAAATCACACATTCCGGCGGTTAATGTGCCAGAAAGAGTGGAGGTACCTAATAAAACCACTCAACTCCCCAATGAGAGCAAAAGGGGGAGAAATTTGGTCACAAAGGATCCAGCTTCTCAAAAACGTCCGCGGAAAGAGAGGACTCTAAATCCTCAAACAGTAAATGCAAATCAATCTCAAAAGGAGAAACACTTGTCGGATGCTCAACATCCACAACCCAGCAAAAATGTGCACATAAATTTAAGTGCTGGGACATCGGAACAACCTAACTCAAATGTTGAGGGAAATCACAATGAGTTAGAAGATGATAATGAAATGTCCATTAATTACATTGATTCAGGAGAATCTTTTAAAAGAAAGACTACAGTTGTCGACATTTACTTCTCCTCGAAAATTGCTAAGAACCTTCAATGGGATCCAGAACCTAAGTTCATGGTAGAGTGCCTCAAGCGCTCAGACTGGCCCAAATGGAAGGAGGCAATCGAGGCAGAATTGCGCTCGTTCAAGAAAAGAGAGGTATTTACTTCAGTAATACCAACTCCTCGAAATGTCTTCCCTGTGGGAGTAAAATGGGTTTTCGTTCGAAAGAGAAATGAAAACAATGAGGTGGTGAGATACAAAGCGAGGCTTGTAGCACAAGGGTTCACGCAGAGACCCGGCATCGATTATGATGAAATCTACTCTCCTGTTATGAATAGCATAACGTTCCGATATTTAATATCTTTGGCAGTACAAATGAAATTATCTATGCAGTTAATGGACGTTGTGACCGCATACTTATATGGGTCATTTTGCAATAGAGATATACCCCTATAAATTCCGCAATATGCTGCTACGTACCTGGGTCTGGTAGTTCCAAATGGAGACATGCGCTTGATCATGACCTGTCAAAATCCTGTGTGGTACAAGAATATACTTAAAATGAAAAAAATATTAAATAAAGGCATATTTTCAGGAACTCTTATCTAATTTTCTTGTATTGTCATTTCCACTTAATACTCTATTTAGTTTGGTACACTACGACCCTAAAGTATCCTCTTTATCCAATGAAATTGCATCTAGGCATTCTGTTAAACAAAACCATCAAAGTTTGGTACCAATTGCAAGTCTACATGGAGTGCGAACTCTTACTGCAATTTTTTAGAGTTTACATGGAGGACGCATAACCCACGTCACACCACATTTTAGCTTGTGGAAGTAGGGTAAAAGCGGGGAAATGCTGAAATAAACATGGCTACATATGAACCCTTCTTTTAGGAAAAATACAAACCGCACTGAAATGTTTTAAAATAATCTGAAAATATTCATAAATATATGTTATTGGATGAGAATATTGGTAAAAGTTTTGGTTGGAGTATATGACAATTTGCAAGCCGTGCAAAAAAAAGGCTAGTTTTTTCACACTATTGTACAGTAACCCATGGTTTTATTATTTTTCATAGATTGCAAATGATCATATTTGTTAACTAAAATTTATAAATATATATTTCACCTCATAATATACATGTATAAATTGTTTTACTTTTTTTATAAAACTTCTAGGTGCGGTTTTTAGTTATGTTTTTAATTTCGGGTTTATATGTACTACCCAGGCTCCAAAAATTCCGAGTAGGTAAAAGTGGGTGTTCACACAACTCATAATTGTGAGTTTGGTGGACCTTTGTCCCTCCACCTTGACCTAGTTCATTAAGAAAATGTGAGTTTAGATAAGAATATATTTTTGTTATTATGGTTTTATCCTAATCCAACCAAACAAGGTTTCAGGTTCTTTAGACTTTAATACTAGTTTAACCAAATCAATTTAGATGTATAGACGTGTACCGAATCAAAGTATACGTGTAAGTGATTTATACGATGTGTACTATTTGAACCTGACACTGAATATGACAAATTATACCGCTAGAAGCATATCAACTCACCACGGATGTCTTGGATGCACATCTATTGATCGCACTTCCCCCAAACCATCCTTGTATATGACCTAAACTAAATAATTGTTAGAGCCTTTCAACAGAACTAAGCAAGATGCAAGAGAAAATGAAATTTATTACCCTCATTCCCGATTGAGGCGGCTGGCAGATAATAAACACGCATGCACCATGCATAAACCAGGCCAAAACAAATATCAGAACAAGGGTAACATTATCACACAATGTATTTGATGATAGTATAAAGTTGAAGTTGGTTTGCCTAAAAGGACCAATAACTAACCTCAGAGGTCATATCATCCGCTGTGCCACAAACGGCCACTAGTGTTACCTTATGTACCTTGCCTCCGCTTTCCTCTCCTTGTGCCATAGAAAAGGCAATGTCCATGCTTCGCGTGTCCTCGTACGCGACGACGCGGCTCTCTAGGATTACATCAAGGGCGTCCATGCTCGCTGGCAGGTGCTTTTGCTTCCTCATAGTTACGACATAGGTGCAAGAGGTCTTTGGACGTAAATAGCCGCGGACCAACCGCAGGTCATCGACGTACAATCCCTGATTTTTTGGTACACACCTAAAGGCAACGCGATCATCTTTGTTGTTAGCTAACTGCAGTCCGCAAGAGATAAACTTGTTTGGCTCGAAGGGGAAGCGGAGCTCGTAGGAATGGACATCCAGCAACTCGTTCGCAGTGGGCATGGAAGGGCTTTTCTGCAAGTAACAAGAACCCACATGTACGGTTAATTACATAGATAGTGCTATACATAATATGGGTGTGGCTCAGGGGCTGGGACAGGTTTATTTGAGTGGCCGGCTGATCCGGTGCACCCCCACCAGTGTAGCTGCTCCTATATATTCCTCTTCAAAACACCCTCAAATTATTTATAGTCATAAAAAAATTAAAACGATATGGATACATAAAGGTGCCGGACATCAACTGAAAAATGCATATTAGAGAAAAAAAGATAGAGAGACAAATTCTCGTCTTCGGATTTCCTTTTTAGCTGAATTTTACTCTACCTATATAATCTTTCGACTGAAATTCATTCTGCATTAAGAATATCAAAAAGGAAAAAAGAAAAATTATTTTATATTATTTTGCTCTAACAAGGGAAAAACGAGTGATTGTAACAATCTTTCAACATATATGTGTAGCCTCCTTTTTTTCAGAGCACATATTTTTGCCACAATTTTTTAGTTGTATATACTTTAATATGTTATAGCACAATGAAGTTTTTGGGGATTTTACAAGACAGATATGATTTGTGAGTGTAAATGTTCAAACCCGATTTGTTTCTGTAGGGAAAAAGAAAGAAAATTGAAAAGCATAGTTGGGGGCATTAGTGAATGCACCTGGTCTGTCGACGACCCTGGTTCATTTTTTAACGCATTAGGAGACTGGGACAATCCGTGAGTCACAGTCTCCATCGCATTAGGAGGCTGGGACAATTCGTTAATCATAGTCTCTGTCTCGTTCAGCTTACTGACGATATCAGCTATACTAGGCCTATTATTTCGCTCAGTCTCCACACAGCTTAAAGCTATTTCGATGCATCTTTTTACTTGTTCGGAATATGACTCCGACGCATGCTCTGACTCGGCATGTAGCCTATTCATCCAGTTTTCATGTACCTATCAATTTAGAATATCAATGACGGTAGTGTATTAGAAAAAATCAAAGTATTATTCTAGAAATGTGAAAGATGTACAGTTGATATAATCGATAAATGGAGCATCGTTTTCTTACACGCTCGATGAATTCCTCGCGAGACATGTCATATCTTTTGGAGTAGCCTCTAGATCCTGTCATTATTTTTATCATTACAACGCCCAAACTGAATATGTCCAACTTGTTTGAGATTATATGATGGTCTATGAACTCCGGCGGTAAGTACCCACTGCATGAAACATCATATATGTTACTTATACCATGCGTCTAATACAAAGTATGTCATGCTTATGGAAGATTTCAGTTTACATAAGAATTAAGCTTACTGTGTTCCTATAGTACTTGCTGTGATTCGGGTTTTTTCTTCTCCGAAGAACTTTGACAAGCCGAAATCTGCGATTTTAGGCATCATATTCTCATCCAGCAATACATTGGCTGGTTTTAAATCCAAATGGTAGAAAGGACTTTCCAGTTCCACGTGGAGGTATTTCAATCCCTCGCAGATCCCTTTAATTATTTGCATAGCGTGTGCGCCAACCATGTCCCTGAGATTCATCTACAGCAACACAGAGAAAAAAAAGTGTATTCTCGTAATGTAAATTTTAAGAATGATAAGTTAGCATGCTATCTAATACAAGTAAAGAACCATCATACCATCAAGATACTTGTCAAGGCTTCCTTTAGGCATATACTCGAAGCAGAGCGCTCTATATGTTTCATCAGCAAAAATCCCTTTTCCTTCGTGCTCCATGTACTTTTGTTTAGTTTCATAGCAATAGCCAACTAAACGCACAATATTTTGGTGCCGTAGCCTTGCAAGGTTTCCAAACTCACGTCGAAATAGCTGCTCATCATCACGTCCTAACTAATCATAAAGCATCTTCACAGCAATTTTTGTCCCATCTTTCTTCACTCCCTATTCGACATCTTACATGGTTTAGTTTTCAGTTTGTAGCGATACGTACATATAATATGCATGAAAAACTAGAAATTGTTTGTTCGAATGTACGTGGCGACCCGTATCCTTCACTGCTATATTTGTTTGTTAGTTGAAAAGAGCAGAGCGCAAGATCAAGTATGCAAGTTAGTCATCTGATATGATCATAGTGTAATATGAGCCTCTGAATTATAGATAAAAGTACCAGTTGTTCTAATTGCACAAAATAGTGGATGGAAATCATATATACGTCTTTAATCGTACCATATAAACTTTTCCATATGTACCACTGCCAAGTATCCGATTCTCGGAGAAATCATCTGTAATTGCTTTTAATGAATCGGACGACAGATCCGTTGGCAAAACACTTGCATGGGCCATGCTATCACTTATCCTGGTAGGAGAAAAAGGAAACTGCTGCATAGAAACATTAATATATGCACATTTGTACATCAATTATGCACTTTACATATACTTTTCCAGAGCATCCACTAACTATAGTACGAGTGGGTTGCTGGAGAGTGAAAAATAGTACAAATACTACTGTTCACAAAAAATGTTTTTATATACCATATAGCCTTCCCCTTATATTTTACAGGTAGATGCACAAATGAAATCCGTGCAAGAAATTAACACAACACAAAAGTACAATATAAAGATGAATAAAACCATTTCTAGCTATTATTGTGCCATGCAGCTAGCAGAGATATGGTGACATTTATATATAGAATAAGGTCAGATTTGCCAGTAAACAGATACCTGTGATGACGAGAGAGGCATGGATTCAAGCAGCAGGTTTCTTGGGGCAGTAGCAAACTCAAGGAGAGCCATGGCAACAACACTAACCTGCAGCGAGAACGATGGCAACGCCTCGTGGTTGATGCAGTACGAGGAGGCAGAAGAGCAGCTCGGTCTTTGGGTATATGGATCCAGCCCAGTCTTTGAGGTGCAGACGCAACCGTATTAAATTGCACGGTTGACTAGACAAGGCTTAATTACACGGCATCAAGGTGGGCCCATGTGAGTAGATTAATTAAGAAAAAGTGATCTTGACAACTAACAGTTCTTTTAGGAGAAATAAAAAATAACAAAAATGCTCTGGAATCTAGACAAACTAAGGATACACGTGATAGCCCACGGTCCTCGAGGGCTCCAACCGATGAACACGGAGGCTAATCATAGTTTGGTAGTTTATTAGCACTACCTTCCTTTGGAAAAATAAGGCGTTCGGAAATACGCCGTACTCGAATTTTTCTAACTTTACCTATTAGCTAACATAATGTCCTATACAATTATACATAAATTTTTTTAATTATTTTTACCTTTTATCTATATGTGTGATATCAGATTAGTACAAGAAATAAAAGTTCAAATCGCAAGCTGGCCCCATAGTCATTATACTGAGCCGTCTATTTAGGTATAATTATGATGATCTAGCAGATGTGATCTATTTAGGTATAATTATGATGATTTATCAGTTGTGTTTTTTTAAATATAATTATAAAGATTTATCTGTTGTGATCTGTTTAAATACGATCATGAAGATCTATCGGCTGCGATCTGTTGAGATGCAGTTATGAAGATCTATTGGCTGTGATCTGTTTAGGTACAGTTATGAAGATCTATCGATTGTGGTCCACTAATAATAAAAGGATCTACCAGATTAACGGTGAGATGTTTTGCTTTTTTAGAAATTTCTAGTTTCTCTCTATTTTTCTATTGTATTCTACTTTTAATATATAGTAGATATATAAAATAATATTTAAATTTTAAAGTAAAAATAGTATCATTAGATTTTACACACCGGAAACCATGTGAAAATCTAAACCAACATGTATTATTGAACAGAAAAGGCAGGTTACGCTATTAGCCACGCCGAGAAAAGACTCCTACTGTATAGTACATTGCAAACGGTTCACACCCGGTGAAAACGAAGCATATAAGAATGGATGTTTGCTCTACTTTATGAGTTTTCACACCCGTTACATACATAGAGAACAAACGTGACGATAGTGGACACGGATACGCATACAAATGCGGGCAGGATACGAAGCGAACAAGGGAAACTATCCCGATTATTTGTCAGAACAAAAACAATATTGTGAATAACAAATACGGTGGGCGTCGTGTTGACGATGGCTAGGGTATCGCGATTTGCAATAGGGGGCAGTGGTAAATGGGCACATGTGTTGAGTAGCGATGGTGAATGCTGCATGCTAGAAATCCTCAATCCTGATGGAATGATGGGCTAAATGGGCCAAGGCCGAATAATGCGCTACGCGCTAAGCAGAGCCAGTGGCGCACTCGGCCAGGTAAGTGATTTCTTTCCTTTCTCTTTCTTTTCTTTTGGGTTGTCTGCACCGTTTCTTCCGCACAATCTCTTGCACCAGTTTTTTTCCACTGTTTTTCACCCAGTTTTTACTATCGGGTTTTCTCATTGGGCTTTCCTGTGTATTCTACTGATGATTTCACTGCTTTCCCCACCGGTTTTGTTTGACTAATAAAGAGTCATGTGCATTTCTATTTCTTATACAATGCCAAGAGATGCGCACATATATGTCACACGTGACGTGCGTATGTGAGTTACATGGATCTATCTTATACTTTCTAAAACAACTTTAATGTGTCATATATAAAGGGGTGCTCACGTATATGTCACGCGTGAAGTGTGTATGGATTACGTGCGCCCATATACTTTCTAAAACAACTCTGATGTGCCATTGACAGTCGGTCAGCACTCTCATCCAAGTAAGATAACATAAAATGGGGAAAAACAGGTCAAAGGGTGCTATTGACCACTCTCCTCGAGCTTTATCATCTGAGCATCGAACTGTCGGTTCTGAATTCTGAGACAAGCTAGTTATTGTTTTCTAGAAAATAACTCTTAACAGTAAGTTGTCGGCTTGCTAAGTTTCAAAGCGTAACAAACCATGATGTTGGAAGGAAGATAAGGAAGGATCATTTGTTGATGCATGTCACATGATGGATAGATCAACTTGCTAACTGCGACGCCTGATCCAATTCGTGCCTGCATTCTTACGAAAACCGCTACAGATTCATGGATAAAATACATGCACCCTCCATGGAATCCTATGTACCTAAACACCTAGCGCCCACTACTGTATTTTTCCTGTCCTTTTATTCAGCCACGTCATCTATAATTTCAGCCGTTCGATGAAGATCAGGCCTCCCCCGCCCACACGTTTCTCTCCGCTTCGCCCCCAACCCTACGTCTGACTGGGTGAGATGATGAGATGAGCAGGTGGTGAAATGTGAGCAAGTGAAGGCCGGCGAGCCCAACCAAGGCGACATCCAGATCAAGAACACTGCCATCGTCTTCAACCTCTTTACCGATGTCCGCTGCACAACTGGTGACCCTCCTCAGCACCTTCAGTATCATTCACATCTCCTCCAATCTCTGTGCTCTCCTTCCCGATCTGTGTCATTCTGATGTAATAGATAGCCTCCCCTCTGCTCTATCTCGTTCTATGTCAATTTGCTGTAATAGATAGCCTCCCCTCCTAAACCCCCCATCCTGATTTGTGCCATTCTGCTGTGCACAAAATAGATCTGTTATAATGTTCTTAATTTTTTTCTGATTAATTTTGGGTGTTGTTTCCATGTATTAATAATTTGATTTTTCTCTACAGGTTGTCGTGTATATTCCTATAGCAGAGCTATGCGGATAATCCGTAACGTGAGGAACATCAAGAGGGGATTCATCATGCATGCGTGAGATGCATTTTCGGTTTCCTTCTTCTGTGTTTTGCATTTATTAGTTGATCAGTGCCGTGTTGTGTGTAAAGATTATTCATCTTGATCGATCAACGTCGTGCCCTTCAATAGCTAAAGTACTCAATTCCAATTGTTAATATTCTATTTGCATAATAAATTCCTTCCAGAAATATCCACATCTTTCTCCTACAGAGGATATTATATGTCACATGCATGGTAGCTACGTCAATATGCATAATATTTTTTCCCTTATATAAAAGTACATGCTTCACAGATACATAATATTTTTCCCGTATATAAAAGTACATGTTTCATAGATATATTTAGACATTTCTGCCGCAACGTTCGAGACATCATCTAGTAAAGCAAGAGCTGTGTGCTTTAATTCGTCGGTTCATAGCGACCAATAGAGCTCCTGAATGCGACCCACGAACTAATCCTTTGTTAAAGTCCAACTCCACCTATTTCATCACAAAAGGTAGCAACAAGTAGTAGCAGAGTAATAATAGTAGTAATAGCAGTAACAATAATAATAATAGTAATAATGATAATTTATTTGAGAGGTACGCGCATGTTGAGTCAAAGATTGTTACATATTTTCTTGGATGAAATTAATTAACCAATAGTTAGGCTCAGTTTACAGTTGTTGAACTATGTTACATAAAATTTATTTTTAATATATTATGGAAACATAGCCATGAAAATAAAAAACTATTGATAAACAAACTATAAAAATAGACAAAGAGACCTTAAGCATTAATTATTTGTGCAGGGAATGCTCGGTTTCTTTCCTTACGTTGCATGTTCTTCATGCTGGTACGTGGAATAATATGAGTAATAATATTTGTGTTTAGTTTCTGTACGAACTACAAGTACGGATATAATCCCTCTTAAATCTTACTATTAGACTAATCCAATGCAATGACCTCAGCTATATCTAGAATATGCCAACTAGGCAAAACACTGATGTAGAAACCTAATTGATAATGAGTACTGTACGACTACTGTATACGACGATAGTATCCATATACGAATACGTCACAACCTAGGGGTATCCTAATTACTCGGGAAGGTGTGTACCTCGGAGAAGGAAGCCACCCGTGGATATCTGGAACTCCTTAAACTAAGCAATCAATCCTGATGTTTGAGGAAAGTGGAATCCTATTCGGAGATGTGTTCATATTCCTTATGATATGGTATACCCTCTATAAAAGGATCCCGAGAGCCTGCGCAGAAGACAGTCTCATCTATCTCAAGCAAACCTAGAAGCCTACACCAGATTAATGCCCCTGGGTCCCCTCATATGCCCTATAAAGGTGAAAACTATGAAATCTCGACTATCCATGCAACGGATCTGGCGGTGACTGAGGCCACGATCCCCGGTTCAGGTCCCATTACAGTTAATGCGTGCAGTAACCTTATTCGCATGGGTAGCCGTTTACACAAGGAATTAAGAGTAGCAGGCGCACGTCTCCGCTGAATGACCACAGGTTTCTCACATCATCACAGTAGTTGCAGAAAAGAAAGAAAAATTCTCACCACCACGTGAAATCTCCTCTGTGACGGTTCAAATTTTGGAAAACCCGCCGGTTCAGATAAGCATGATCAAAAAGTCATAGGCATGTGTCAAGCATCCGTTGAACTTCCCTGAGTCCCTACTTGGACGTGAGACTACTCGAGAACTTCTTAAAGCTAATCGGGAGCGCTCAACCCCTGACTAGGTGATTTGGATGACCAAGGGCCCGAATGAACGACTCAACCTACTCGAGGTTTCTTACAACAACTTAGGAGAGCATTTGGTCGGGATGCTATCCCCGACTGGGTTGATTCCTTTGACCCGTCTTGGCATTATTTCACATACTGATGGGGGCTTGACGATGAGTAGTATACAACTACTGTATACGATAACAGTACACATATACGAATACATAACGACCTAGGGGTATCCTAATTACCCAGGAAGTTGTGTACCTCAGAGAAGGACTCTAGGTCGATATGAAAACCACCCATGGGTATCCGGGACTCCTTAAACTAGGCAGTCAATCCTGACGTTTAAGGAAAGTGGAATCCTACTCGGGGATGTGTCCATATTTCTTAAGATATAGTATACCCTCTATAAAAGAATCCCGAGGGCCTGTCGAGAGGACAATGCAATCTCATTTATCTCAAGCAGACCTAGAAGCCAGAAAATTAGCCTAATGACTTCCGAGCAAGTAGAAGGGAAGATAATCCTCGACAACCACCTCTGACTAATTGTAGATCTCATCTAGGACTAGACACCCCCTTGTACTTTTGTTTCGTGATCAATATAAACCAACAGGACGTATAGTTGTTATCCTAAGGGAGGCCCAAACCTGTATAAACCTTGTCGCCAGTGGCCCGATTCGTGATCACTTCCGAATATGATCCCCTCCTCTCTCTTCTCAACATATTACTCCAGATCGGCGGTTTACCGATCATCGATAGATCTTATTTAGGACTAGACACCCTCATTGTATCTTGTCTCATGATCAATAGAAACCAATAAGACGTAGGGTTGTTATCCTGAGGGAGGCCCGGACCTTGTTGCCTGTGGTCTGATTCGTGATCAGCTTTCGCATATGATCCCCTTCTCTATCTTATCCACGTATTACGTAAGATCGGCGATTTACCGATCATCGGCAGTAATAAAGAAGGAGAAAGAGATAATGTATCCTAATCTTGATACGGCTCTTATTGCTGAAGCCAAGGCAAATTATATTTTTTCTCTCACAAAACATATTAGATGACAACTTCTTATAACACTAACATACAAGGCACTAGAAGAGATATAACTAAATGCATATTTAAGATATACTGACTTTAGAAAACCAACTTCTTTAAGATAACAATTAATATTCTCGTATGTCGGAAATCAAGAAAAGAGGTCCAGGATTTGCGAAAATAGTAAGGACACTATTCTAAACAGCCAGATCTGGACGCTGTCTTTGTGAGCGTCCATGCGTGGATGCTGTTCCCTTTAGCGTCCATCAATTGGTTCACACCACAAACATCCAAACTAGTACATAAGACAAGACTGAACTAGTACATTGATTGGTTGCATGGACCAACTGCGACTTGCGATTAGTGGTCCCTGGGGCAAGCAAATGTGCAGCTGCTGCCTGCTTGCAACCGTTTCCTTTTGCAGGGATCATTTTGAGTCATCTCAATTTGAGCTACATAGGTAGCTGTTAGGTTTTCTCTGTTAGGATGATTACCTCTTGAGTCATATGAAAACTACAAGGTAAAAGGACCATTCCATGTTCCATTTTGATCTAAACCACGTGTGCATAAAAGACCAAGACATCTCGTAAGGCACGCCCAAATCGCAGAAACTGAATGTTAGAACTAGAATAATCTTTAAGCAAGGTAGAATGGTAAGTAGCTAGCCTCCATGCAGTGGCTTCATGGCTTGGTTAATTCTTGGACCCAATTTGTATATAAATTTAATAAATGAGAGTGAAACTGATACTTTTTTTGTACTGTGCAGATACTTTTGTTGCAGCTATAATGCATGCATGTGTCCAAGACATATTTACATGACACAATCTCGTCTTGTTGCCACTAGCCGTCGCCAGCGTAGTATACACCCATCAGTGTATCGGTAGGGAAATCATGATGAAGCCTTTTAGCTAATCTCCTCCCGATGTGACATGCCCACCGGGTCTGACATAGAGTTGAGAGTATTTCCCCACCTCCGACCTTCCATCTGTGCCGAGGTTCTCGTAGCTACGTCTACTCTTCTACGGTATAACGATATTAATACCAAGACTCGACTAACCTACTTGACCAAGCCAATGCCCATATAGCATGTGGTCATACTGTTTTCACACTTCTTAAAACCATGAATTTGACCTTATTCGATACGGACGACCGATGGTTTCCTCATCTCATGAAGTACAGCCATCTGTTCCTTGAACTCATCATTTAGCTGTCGCTCACACATTTTAGATGGTAAATTTCACCCAGAGTAAAAAGAGAGAATAGAGAAAGAGAGAGAAACAACAATGGGCATCCGGCCCTAGCTCAGCGAACTCAACAAAATTTCAATAATGATATTAATGATCCAAAGATCGTCCCTCCGAGGAGGCAACTCAAAATATCCTAGGGAATAATTAAGCATGGCTAAGCATCATCTCTACTCAATTCTAAAATATTAAATAATCTACTCAGGGTATCAGGTAAAAGGGCAACAAGTAGATAAAGGTACATTTGTGTCAATCGACACGCGAACTACGAGAATAAAACATCATACATGTTTATAAGCGACAAATTATAATACTTTAAAATATATAGCATAAACATGATCAAGAAAGAGGAGGCATACCTTTGTTGTCAAGTTGCTGCTCTTCGAAGTCGAATCCGGTGTCGTCGGCGTCACTCCCTAATTTTCATAAGGGAAAATAAGGTGACAACAATAAATAGCTACTTCAAGATAAAAATCCAATTGCAAAAGAGAGGTGGGAATCGACGATGGATAGAATGCATCGGAGATCGAAATAGGGTTTTAACCCTAAGAGGGTGCTTCCTTTGGGTTTTCTAAAGAGGGGTCGTAACCGTGTAACAATAGATAAATAAATAAAATAGTAGATTAATTACTTATCTAATACCAGCAACATGGTACATTAATACTAAGATAGAAATAATGTTTTCATTATTTCTTACATTAATAGAAAAATATTTATCAGGTTTATTTAACTAATAAAGTTATTCATTACCGAAATAAAGTCTAATCATGCTAAATGTCATATAGAAATAAAACAAGGTCCTATGCATGTTACTAGTACAGGGTCATGTCATGGTTGTATGATGAAAATAGGATAACAGCATATGTGCACTTTTAACATTATCGGTATTTACAATTAATCCTACCTAAGTGAAAAATGTCATAAAGTTGCAAAGCTTAGGTATAGACCTAATTACAATAATTAATCGTTATGCAAATCATGTATAGCTCCTATTATCATGGAAATAAATTCAGGGTATGTCCTACACCTGCTAGAGTCTACTAAAAATAAAATAGTTTCAAATATTTCATCCAATACAAAGTTAGATCTAAATTTGATCAAAATTCATTCAAATTTGAATAATTTAAAAACTAACGATTGGATTCAAAATCCGGTTGCACCAGGAGGTTCATTGGGTCCTCAGTACCCTATTTTACTACTGTCATCTAAGCTTTGATAAGAATTTGATTTTATTGGAGGGTTAGATAGGGAAAGGGATGTGCATGTACTAGACATGGTGCATTGATGGATCACCTCAATGCATGCATGGCTTGTTGGTCCAGTCCCACGAGAATGCATGACTCTCCTAAGGAATCAACAGACAAGGAAAGATAGGATTGAGAGGAAACGAAGAGATACTCACGGATGGATGGCGACTAGGGTTGGGTGCGGCGGTGTAAGGCGATGGTCCGGTGGCGGCGTCAAACTCCGGCAATGACTTCGAGATGGTGTAGCGGTGAGGGATCTCGTCAGCTTGAGGAATCAATCTCCTATTTTCATGGTTAGAGCAACTCTAACCCATCCCAAAATTTAACTCTTAAAAACCCACTCCCAAAACTTAACTCCCAAAAATTCCTGGGTATTGGGAGGGTGGCATCTAACCCATCCCCTAAATTTAACTCCTAATAAAATTTCTGAGGGAAAGCGTACATCAAAAATACGTCTTTGCTATTGGAAGGCGAAAACAGAAAAGTAGTCAGCCTTGCCTACAGCCCATCTATGCAAAAAAAAACCTAGATCTAAAGGGGCAGGGGGCACCTCGGGCCACCCCAGCCCCGCACTCCCCCGCCGCCGCCCCCTCTCTCTCTCCCCGTTCTCCTCTTCCGCCGCCGCCGCCTCGACGGGCTTGCCCTCGCCGCCGGCGACTGCCTCCGCCACCAGCGCCGGCCGTCGCCCCTGCCGGTCCTCTCCTTCCCCCCTCCCCCCACTCCCGTGCCACTGCCGGCCACCGGTGCCGCCGCGCCCTTCGTCTCCGCTGCCGGCCGACGCCCCGGTGGGCCGCCTCGGAAGGCCCCTGCCGTTTCCCGCGCTTGGATGCGCCGCCGCTCGCGCGCCGCCATCGCCGCCTCTTGCTGCAGCTCCGCGGGCATCGGCGAGGGCATGGGCGACGGTGGCCCAGCGCCTCAGGCGTGTGCGGCGGTGGCTCGGGAGGCGGGAGGCAGCGGTGGCCGGGGCGGCTCGGGAGGCGGAGATAGGCGGCGGCGCGGCCGGGAATGGGCGGGGACGGGCGGCGGGGGTGGCGCGGCTCATCGGAGCTAGCAGCGTGGCCGGAGGGCCGCCGGCGGCGGACATAGGCGGCGGCGGGAGGTGGCGGTTGGGAGAGGAATTGTCCTCCCGCCAAAAAAAGAGGTATTGGGAGTGGGATTGGGAGGGAGCAAAATCTCTCAACTTATTGGGAGGGAGGGCCTGTTTTTTGGGAACTCCCAAAAAAATTTTAGGAGTTAAAGAGGTATTAGGGATGGGTTAGATAGGGCTAACTCCCAAAAATGGCAGTTTTTTGGGAGTTAAAGATTTTTTGGGGATAAGTTAGAGATGCTCTTAGATGAGAAGCTCAGTTGTAGGAAAGTAACAGGAACGTGCGAAAAGAGCAGATGGGGAGAGACACTGCGAGCAGAGAGAGCTGCGTGCCGCGTCAGGTGCTGAAGAAGCGGCGTCGGTTGAAGGAGGTGTGCACGACGTGCGCATGCTGGCGCTGCGGCCGCCGCGCCTTGCCGAGCTGCAGCACGGCGCACGCACGCGTGTGGCTGGCAGCCAGGCCGAGCAGCCTACTAGCCACCAAGGCGCGCGGCCCTGGCGTGGCCCAGCTTGGTTGGCGGCCTGCTGCGCCAGCAGGCCTGGGTTCCGGCCCAAGGGAGGGGCGGGGTGGCCCACAGAGGCAGGCAGGCAGAGTAGGCCCAGGCAGCCCAGCACCAGGTGCCCCGCCTGGCAGGCTAGCTCCACCCGGGGAGGGGTAGGCCTAGACGGGGCCCGCTCGGGTGGAAGTAGCAGGCCGGCCTGCGGGCCGGCGGGAGGAGAGTTCGGCCGCCGGCGCGTGGAACAGGAAGGGGGGAAATTTCTTTTTTTTTAAAAAAACTTGTCTTTTCCCGAGTTTTCAGAAAAGGCAGGGAAGAGAAATAATTACGAAATAAATACCATAAGCCCAATAAAAATTTTGCGAAAAATCTCAAAAATAAGATGAAGTGTAAAAATCCAAAAAGATATTTTCAAGAGAAAAATCCAAACCATTATTTTCTAGAAATTAAATAACCCTATCTTTTAAACCCAAAATTTATTCAAACCTATGTGAATTAATTTGGACCAAACCCAACTTAAAAATACACACTTTATTAATATTATGAGTAACATCCTCTTACAAATTTTTTTTTAAAAGTTCAAAAAATTCCATAAGCTTGAGGATGTTACACTCTATCCTCACGGATGATTAAACTTGTAGCTACAATTTTCTTTTGCAGGTGGATAAAATGTCTACCAATGATAGATTTAGTGAGTTGTTATGGATGCCTTATAGCCAACACAAATTATCCAAAGTTTTTGAAAATATCCAAGCCACACATTGGAATGCTCTGTGACCTTCTGTCATGAGTTTGGATAGAAGAACATATCTTGTACGTGAATTTCTAACTTTAATAGCCTCGATGAAGGAGATGAGGAGATTGTATGATTATTCCCGGCTACCAAAAAGTTGTGCTATTACTTTCTCTTCCACGCCATAGATTAGTGTATGATGGTTTCACATTTCTATAACGTTGCCGGACCAAAGACCACACATTTTTTAAGGTCAAATCCTGGTCATCCCTCAGTACTTCATGTATCACATTAGCAATCATATCAGCCCATAATTGAGAATGGTCAAACCTACCAGCCGGGGCAAGACAAATGTGAGGATATGGACGCTTCCTTATTTGCCAACATGATCCAATTTTTATTGGTATTGCATAGAGCCTCCACATACAAGTATAGTCCATACACTTTACTACAAGTTTAGACTGATTGCTTATGCTTTACTTAACTTCCACATTAATATGTACTAGCAGGGTGCCCGTGCGCTGCAACGGAACCTCAAATAGTAGAACAACATCTCAGATCAAAACCATGAGTCCATAACAAAATATATTATTTTGCCTTACAACGATCTAATAGTAGAGTGCTCATGCGTTGCTAAAGAAGATGTTTACTTGATATCTCGTCTTCATGCATACGATAAAACTATTGGGGAGTAATTTCAGCAGAGTTTGTTTACTGTTAGGGAGTAATTACAGCAGAGTAAAAACTGTTGGGGAGTAATTTCAGTAGAGTTTGTTTACATGTTTGTTAGAGGGTTGTTAGAGGGGTAAAATGGATAATCAAAGTGTGACAACACCATCACTACAGCCACCAACTCAAATTTTATAGATAGTAAAGATGTGAAGTTCATCAATGGCCACTTATAGGTGCTCTTTTGAGTCAAGAGACTAAAACTCTGACAATGGACTATCAAACTGCTTTTTACATCCAAAGAAACTACCATTTGCTACCGTCTCTCTTAGTAGAGAGACATCGGAGAAGGCTCTCACAGGGTTTTGCCCAAACCGACGCATGAATGGAAGTGCATTGATAGAGTGTATGACCCTTAGTTCTAAGTCATCCTCTGAACTCTGGCCCGGTGCCCCATCTGTATCATGCTCGTCATCATCATCCTGTCTAATTGTATCCTCCCTATGTCTGTATCCTCCCTGACGTATGTGCCCTCAGCAATATATATTGGAGGAAATTACACCGGAGGTACATAAACTTGGCAGTGGTTTCAGATTGGTAAAAAAACTACCGAAACGTTTCAATCGGGTACAATAACTTAGCTTTAATGCTCACGGCGGTACAAAACGGGTCGCGGCATGGCCAAGCGGTAAGGCAGGGGACTGCAAATCCTTTATCCCCAGTTCAAATCTGGGTGCCGGGGCGACAGTCTCACAAAATATACGTGACATTTCTCGATTTTTTAAAATCATGTATAAGTTCCAAAAAAATCTAAAAAAATTCGTACCGGTTTATAATGGAATGAAGTATACACACGTAAATTTTCGTAAAATAATGTGCATTTTTGTGACCTGTGTAAAAAAAAACAAATCGAACGGAAAGTATGTGTCGCACTGCTACAGTGCGACGCATCCGCGCTACAGTATATGTGTCGCACTGTAGCAGTGCGACGCATCCAGTACCCACAGTTTAATTTTTTCCGTTCGATTTGTTTTTTTACACAGGTCACAAAAATGCATATTATTTTACGAAAATTTACGTGTGTATACTTTATTCCATTATAAACCGGTATGAATTTTTTAAGATTTTTTTGGAACTTATACATGATTTTTAAAAATCGAGAAATGTCATGCATATTTTGGAATTTCGAATGTCGCCGGCGTGTGAGACCGTCGCCCCGGCACAGGGCGACGCGAGACCTCGCGTCGCTCCCGCCCAGTCTGACGCGAGACACGTGTCGACACCGCGCGTCGCCCTCAAGCCCGACGCGACCCGTTTGTACCGCCGTGAGCATTAAAGCCAAGTTATTGTACCCGTTTCGGTAGTTTTTGTACCAATCTGAAACCACCTGCCAAGTTTATGTACCTCTGGTGCAATTTCCTCTATATATTGGTATTTCTGTTGTCACATTAGCATGGCCAGAGGGTGGATCTTGTGACACCATTGATGGATGCAAATCAGGTGCATATGTACTATCTTCCGGAAAAGGACCATTTGAGGCCGTATGATTCACTGGAGAATGAATTGCACTTTTATACTTTTCTCATTGACTTTTGAACCCTGGTACGCTGCTTTTAATTTGGCTCTACAAGACTTGAGCTGGTGTAATGTTGACATATAGCTCTATCACTTGCCAAGTAATTCGAATTTGGGTCTTCTCAAAAATCTTTTTTCATCCTCTTTCTTCCTGTATCAGATTAACTGAAAGTAACATGGTCCATGAGCTCCGATGTCAAATCGAGATTGAATACTCACTTTGTATTTGTCATTCCCATATCCAAGTCCTCCATGGATCTCATTCTTGATGTCTTTGAAAGTGATTGTCCAGATGCCGGAAAAGTCATCTTGGGAGGAATAATGTACTCAGCACCTGTAGCTCCATATTGGACGTCCCCCTCAATATACGCAAGAACAATATCATTCTTTCGGATATATCCTCCTGTCCCCGTGGGTAGCTACACACGGACTTAACAAGCGACACGTGTCCACCCCTCCTCCCACAGCAGCTCGGCGGCGAGCCTCTCGGCCGCGGGGCCGCCGACGCCGCGGACTCCCCGTCAGCTGGCGCGCCCCCCCTCCCAACAACGCTGCCCCCCACCCCCCTCACAGCAGCTCGGCGGCGAGCCTCCCCCCCGCCCCTCACAGCAGCTCGGCGGCGAGGCTCTCGGCCGCGGGGCTGCCGACGCCGCCGACTTCCCGTCAGCTGGCGCCCCCCCTCCTAACCCCGCTCCACCCGCGTCGCCGCCCGCCCCCCCCTCCCAGCCGCTGTGGGCAAGACAAGACTGCGCCGGAGGTCGGGAAGTGCGCCCCCTCCCAACAACGTACGCTGCCTAGGCCGCCCGCGCCCCCTCCCTCCCAGCCGCCGCAGGCTGCGTCGCGAGCAGAGAGAGCCGGGAGCGCGCGCGGGGAGAGGAGGCCGCGGTAGAGTGAGCGGTGGATCGGGGAGACCGTGGCGCTGGGGCTGGATCCCGCGGCGACGCCGGTGGGGGATCCGGGAGCCAGCGGCGGAGGGCTGGGGGGAGGAGGAGGGCAGGGCGAGAGGAGAAGGACGGGTCCGACCGGGGGGAGGAGGAGGGCGGGACCGGCTGGGGAGGAGGAGGACGGGGCCGGCCCGTGGGGAGGAGGGCGGGGGCCGGCCGGGGCGGAGGAGGTGGGCGGGGCAGGTCGGTGGCGCGGACGAGCCGGCAGGCGTGGCAGACGAGGCAGAGGGAAAGAGACGACTTTTCTCACACGGCGTGCACGAATCTTAGAGCACATCCAACGACAGTGAGAGGGTGTGTAGCTACCCACCGTGGTAGGAAACACTCATCATTCTTTTTAGCTTCGCCTACAAGCATGAAAAAAAATCTTGAGCATGAAACCATCGGTTCAAGCATCAAGCTTTTATAAAATCAATGACTAACGCATTATTATATTCATGAACTCGTGAATGAATAATTGACTTCTACCTTCTCCAGGATTAAAAAGAAAAATTGCTATCCAATAGTCTAGGTCTGCGTATATATGCATGTTCCAACTTAGAAGACCTACTCCATACGAACAAATGGATACGCATGTTTGACCCACGATATCCATGTGATTTTGCATGTTTTTTTTAGAAGAAACTTCATTAGATGGAAAACATACACGGAGTAACAGAACACGTGTCAAGCTCTGCGTATGGACAACTGATGCAATCGGACATTTAAAGTCTACGTGCCGCGTACATGTTACTTCTAATTAGTATGAAACAGTTTACCTTCTATACACTTGAATTAATGCATGGTGCAAACCTAATGAGCAGTACGTACGTGTCCGTCTGAGCGAGAAGAAATCACGAGCTGCTCAACAGCTCAACCTCAAGTCGTCCGGCGACCAGAGCCGCAACCGCGATTGGCGATTGATACCGGCCCGCGACGTGGAGACCAGCTGGCTGATGTTGGCGACGTGGAGACAGATCGAGAGGGGTGCCGGCGACGAGGACAAGAACAGATACGTACGACGTCTAATATTAGGTTTTACAAGTTATTAACCCTTACGGCCCTGTTTGGATACCCGGTTTTAGCCCAAATACCTCTGTAATTTACAGCCCACGAAGAAAAAACGACCGGGCCGCAAAACACTGTTTGGATGTCCAGTATTGGGCCGGCCCGTTTCCATCGGATTTCCATTTACATCTGTAAAATTAGTCCGGCCTCCAGCGCTCCGTTTTTTATTCCGATAGATATCGGGCTCTGCTCGTGGCGAGAGCGCGTGGAAGGCGACGCTGCCGCCGCCGCCGCCGCCGCCGCGCGCGAGGAAGGAGACCGCCGAGCGCCGCTTCCTCGCCCCGCCTGCCGAGCGCCGCCTCCCCAAGCTCGTCCCGCGGCCGTCCTCGGAGCGGAGCGGAGGCAGGCAGGGACGCCCGCGACCGCAGCCGCATCCGCCTCGCCGGACGGTACGTGAGTCCTCCTCGATTTCGTCCTGTCGCCTGGCGGTCTGATTGATTCGGGCGTCTGGGTTGCTCGGGTTCGTGGGCGGGGATGGTAGGTAGGCTGGCTTGCTGGTGATTGGTGGGCGTCAGTGGCCTCCGCGGCATCTGATTCGGTGATTCGTGTGGGATTCTGGGGTCCCTGTTTGGTGATTTGGGGATGCTCTGTTAGGCAGGGTTGCTGCGAGAGGTGGATTGATTTGGAGACTGCGGAGAAAAGATGTTGGTTTTGGTGACGGAGTGTGATTTGGTCTAGTAATTCGAGTAAACTTTTAGCTCGGTATGGGGTTGTCTGATCCTTTTCTTGACCTTTTCGGTTACTGTTATTCCTTGTGATAGAACTTGCATAGGAAGGTCAGTTTATGGTTCTCAAACCCGATTCTATGCTGCTTTGATGTTTCTGCTAATTTTCTTGGAATGTTCACGGGGCATGGTTATTTGCATATGTTTGCCTTTCTGTTGAGTGCGTTGCGAGAGGCTGCAAAGCAGGACTGATTAAGTGCGTGACCGCGTGTCAGGCCTTGTTGAGTGCGTGACCGCGTTACAGGCCTTGTTGAGTGCGTGTCAGGACAGGCCGTAGTATCCAAACACCAATTTACAAGGGTAATTAATTACCCTTGTATACAAGGGTTTTGTTGGGACAAGTAAATTACAGGGGTAAAATCTTTACAAGTGTAAAATAATACCAATTTCCCAAACAGGGCCTACGTCTAGTTGGTCCTTGGATCTGAAAACGGAATCTGGACGCTAACGAACGTAGTGTCCACACCTGAACGCCAATTGAAAAAGCGTCCGCAGCTGGACGCTAAGCAAGACAGCGTCCTTACTATCTTCCGAAATACGGGCCTCTTTTTCCTATTTTTGTAATTTCTGGATTCTTAGTTACTATTTTTTTTAAATCGGCTTTAGAAATGCACCTACAAATACCCATTAGCTTCAAGATGGGATATCCCTCCCATGCTGAAGTTGCATGAGGTACTGTCTTTTCTCGTAGTAAGAACGAATGCTATAGGAGTTGTACCCCAGGGTAGTGTAGAAATTCCAGCAACATTGCATTACACAGATTCAATTGATTCTACCAAAGAGAAACTAGTATATCTTCTTACATATTCTGTTTTTATAATTATCTTCTTACATATTCGATCAATGGGTATATATCTCCGACGGGTGTAATTAGAGGGAAACTGGTAAATATGTCAAACCTACAAGCAAAGGTCTAGAACCAAATCGGAAAAAAGAGAGGAAGAAACGAATAAAACAATGTAAGCACAAATTGGTACATACCAGACAAAGTGCATGACTCATATAAATCGATCCCACGAAGTGGTCTTTATAGTAATTATTTTTTAGATAATGGAGGAGAGATCCCCCGCTTTTGCACCAAGGTGCCCACAGCCAGAGTCTTTGTGGCTATTAAACGGCAGAAGGTAGCGCCACACTTTCCCATTGGCATCACTCGAACACCCAATCTTATGCTATATGCCTATATCGTTTAGACTATGTGTTTGTCTGTTACTTAGGATCTTCTGTAATAACTCTAAAATTTGGCAAATTTTGAAAAGTTTTAAAAATTCGAAATCTGTCTCTGGACCAATTCCTTCTTCCCTCAGCCCATCTTCAAGTCCAGCCCATCTCCAATTTCTCAGCTCGGCAGCCCACCATTTTCTCTACTCATTCTCTCTGCTCTGCTCTTTCTCTACTCACGAGTTGAATGTGCAGCCATTCCCCTGACCGTGAAGTGAGGGTAATCGGGAGAATTACCGCTCAGGGCAACTAAGGACGAGACCCTTGTGCATAGTGAGAAACATATGAAATCCTCAACCACATGTTCGATTCGTCGAGCCCGGCTTAGTACATCTGCTCTACCCGATGAACAACTATAGGTTAGCTACAGTTCCCTGTGATGGGAATGTCTCTCGGTAGCAAATAAAGTGGTGACCCACAGGTTGGGGAAACTCACAACTGGAACTCACTCAAATCCCGGATCCTGAAGTTAACATTGGTCTGTTAGACTCCCGGGAGAGCGATTGATGAAGTATTCCTGGGTAGGAACTTCAGAAGATAGAGCAGATAAAAAGGCCTTGTCATCTTACCTCTGTCGGCACACTTGTGGGAGTGTGTTAATTGCGCATGACAAAAGAGGTATAGATGTCGTGTGGGTAAAGCTGGGCAACTCTGCAGAGTCTATTGAGATGGTATTCGAATACGCCGTACTCCCAGTTAATGGAGTTGTGTTGAGAGGTGATACTCGTTGCGAAGCACAAGTAGAATTTCTTTGTGATGTTTGAATGGCATCCGATGGTAACTTGATGTGGTGCTTAAACTCAAGAGATTGCTATGTTTACGGTTTAAATGGTGTGTTTTCAAATACTAAGTTGAAGTAGAGTTATGCATCCACCAAATGGTATATTTACACCCTACACCCTTCCTTGCAATTCAATGCATGTAGTTAAGTATTACGGCTTTCCGTTGTGGTTTGCTGAGTACGTCGCGTACTCATTACTGCACCCATAATTCAGATATGCAGGATGATTGGGAAGAACCTCTTGCAGAGGATGATTTCAATGCCGACGAATACGAGTTCTAGGTCTCATCCGTACGCTCAAATAGTCTGTGGTTAGGTTCCTTTTGTGATGAAACTTTGAGCTCAGACGCTCCAGTCATATGTAAGATATACTCGTGTTAAACCTATTTTGTTGTATTGTAATATATGTGCACTGTTTTATGTGATACTAGTAATGTATCAACTCTGCACCCCGCGACTGATCAACTCCTGAGCAGTCATGGGTGTTACGTCGCAGCTTCGAAATTTGAGGTCGTGACATCTTCATGTCAAATTAATCGATTCTTAGCGTCCACACTTTCCTGGTGGCATCACTCGAACACCCAATCTTGTGCTATATCGTTTAGACTGTGTGTTTGTCTGTTACTCAGGATCTTCGTGTCAAATTAATCGATTCTCATGATTCCAATTCCATCTACAGATCCAATCGCGAGGCTGCATACATATGATGCTCTCGTTAGATGTTTGAAACTGTCGAAAATGATTTATGAAAAGACATATCAAGAACAATTCTCATGCTGAATTCCAACACATGATGTATGGATTGGTCGCCAACAAAGCCCCAACCATTTCACTTTATTATTTTCGGGTTGTTGTACCATACACATCAAGTACATGTGTTTTAGAAACCCTAGGGAGAACAATTTTCATGCCATGCCATGAATATGTAGGCACGTAGAATACCATATCTTTGAAATATGATCAGTTTGGTTGGGACCTAACTATGTCATAACCTACGTCCATATTATTTTTGTCCGAAGTCCAGCATATCCGTATATTTCTGAAAGAGGTACTGCTTAAGTCTGCATTTATTCACGGTTGGGTATGGATGGTATTGTAGTTATTTTTAAAAATACAACCTCGATACTTATGCTAAAATTAACTTTGTGTTGTTTAGTGTTTTTACATTCATTTCAGCACTACATAATTGCATATATGCAATGTACGTCTTTCACAATATATATTATGTGAAATATATACTCACGCATGTAGAAACTACTCAAGGAAAATACTATGTATTAAACTTATATTAAAAATTTAAAGTGGTTAAACTTATATTAAAATTTTAAGTGCTGAATTTTTTGAATAAAGAAATAGCAATTTAAAATAAATTTTTACGCATGAAAAAACAACAATAATCAGGTGCACAAATTGAAATTAAGGAGTAATTGGGAGGCAATAAATATAATTAAGAGGCAATAAGTAAAAGAATGATTAGGATATGGACTAATCTTTGTCCATAACCATTGGATCGAGAATTATGAAACCAAAGTAATGATTTTGGATGACTAAGATTGAAAGTATCTCATTCCAACTTGTGCTTTTTATACTGATATAGATAAAACACATAGTCTTTTCATATTAATTAAAAATATAATGTGCATGTAAGTTTAATGATGTTTTCTCTTTTTTTCTCTCCCTAATTTACCGCTTCGGTCATGTGCAACATCTCTACGAAACGTTCACCCTGCTCCTTGGATCTACGACTACCCTTAGGCCTATAAATAGAAGCCAACTGCTTCATTTTTTTGTACACCTCTCATATTGATAATAAAACGAAGAGCTCGGAATTACGACTGTCTTGTGAACCTCTGCGTCCTTGTCCCACGTCCTGCTTGATCAATCAACATTGTGACCCACAATCCAAAGGCACACCCTAACTCTTATTTCTTATACCCAAGATAGTAATACCATAATATTGTCAAATCTGCCGCCCGTGATAATACTGCTTTTCAAAGAGCCGTTACCCTTGGATATTGGCACATTGGTCTTCAAAGAATTCATTGTATTATTTTAATAAAGTATAGATTGAAGAACATCTTGGTTACTGATATTGAACTTATGAGGGTCTTCAAGGTAGATGATTCAAGCAATTGAAGGATGGATGGTTTTAAAAGAGAAGGTTCTCATCAGAGTTCCAAATCCTTTCACGGCAGGCTAGTCCCTACATTTCATCGCGCGGGTCACTACCTCAAAAAACACTTTCTCCGCACCATCATCACTGACGGGCACAAAGAGACCCGTCGCTGATTAAATCAATCCCTGACGGGCGCACACGGCCCCGTCAGCGATGGTCACGCTCTGGAGGAGGCGTCCAACTTCTACTGACGGGCACAAACAAGCCCCGTCAGTAAAAGTGGGCACGGGATACCAACCTGGTCTCTCCACTGACGCGAATCTTCACTGACGGGCACTTTATAAAGTACCCGTGCGTAATGGTATCCATATCGCTGACGGTCAACCTTACGCCCGTCAGTAGAAGTCAGAAGGGTGGTCCACCCTGTCTTTTCCCCTGACACGTAATATCACTGACGAGTCTTATTACATTGCCCGTCAGTGAATGTCTTGATCTCGGAAAAAAAATTTGCCAGTCGAGCCTAACCCGAGCACAGCGCCCAGGCCCACGTGCCCAGGCCGCGCAAGGAACTGGCCAGAGGCCTATCCCGAGCACAGCGCCTAGGCCCACGAGCCCAGGCCGCGCAAGGGACCGGCCGAGGCTCGAAGTATTAGTGACAGTTGTGAGGATTTCGAAGTACCGACGCGCAGCTGCCCTTTTAAAACAAGTCCGCGCGCAGCTCGCTCGGCGAGGTGGGACAAAACATTGCAGGACCTGTGGTGGTAGGGTTACCACTGACGGGCGTCCCATCTATGCCCGTCAGCAGAAGTACTTCTGCTGACGGGTCTTATTAATAATGCCCGTCAGTGGTGATAGCTAGTGTTATGGAGCCAGAGGTACTTCTGCTAACGGTCCTATTTCGGTGCCCGTCAGTGATTGTCTTTACTTCAGAAAAAAAAATTCCGAACACCAGCCTATCCCGAGCACAGCGCCCAGGCACACGGGCCCGGGCTGTGCACGGGACCGGCCAGAGGCCTATCCCGAGCACAGCGCCCAGGCCCACGGGCCCGGGCCGCGCAAGGGACCGGCCGAGGCTCGAAGTATCAGAGACAGTTGTGAGGATTTCGAACGAGCCACGCGCAGCTGCCCTTTTAAACAAGTCCGCGCGCAGCTCGCTCGGCGAGGTGGGACAAAACATTGCAGTACCTCTGGTGGTTGCGTTACTACTGACGGGCGTTCCATAGGTGCCCGTCAGCAGAAGTACTTCTGCTGACGGGTGTTGTTAATAATGCCCGTCAGTGGTCGTGGCGTTAGCACTGACAGGCCTCCCATGATTGCCCGTCAGTGATTGTTTGGGATGCTTATCACTGACGGGTGTTGTATAGTGTGCCCGTCAGTGATAACACTGGAACTCCTTAAAAACTGTTCGCCGCCGGCAGCTGGCCGGTGAGGTCGCGCGCCTCAACACGGCCAGCTGCACAGCTCCGGCGATTTTGCTTCCGGACGGCCAGCTGCTGCTCCTCCTCCTCCCTCTCCTCCCTCCCTCTCCTCCCTCCCTCCTCATCTAGGTCTAGATCTAGATCTAGATCTAGATCCTCCCTCCCTCCCTCCCTCTCCTCCTCCCTCCATTAATTAATCCTCTCCTTCCTCCCTCCCTCCCTCCCTCCCTCCCTCCCTCTCCTCCTCCCTTCCTCTCCTCCTCCCTCCATTAATTAATCCTCTCCTTCCTCCCTCCCTCCCTCTCCCTCCCTTCTCCTCCCTAAATACACAATCTATATCTAGATAGATCTAGCTCTTTTAACCCTCCTCCCTCTCTCCTCTCTTCCCTTCCCTCTCTTAATTTCCTCCCTTCTCCTCCTCCCTCTCCGTACCCTATTTCGAAGGCTAGCGAGCGACTTCTATTTGGTACGATATAATACATGAAAGAAAATAATAAATTTTGTGATTACTTTATTAATTTGGATTATACTCAATCAGTTTGTTGTTGTAGGGATCGATGGATGGAAGTTGGATGTACGGCGAAAGGGCAACACGGAGTTTCGTCAATACTCTGAATGGGTTTCTAGATGTGGCCGAGGAAGATAGGGAGAAAAAGGGTGCGAACAAGATATGTTGTCCGTGTTCCGTATGCAAGAACACGATAATGTTCAGGGAGAGAGGCATGCTGCAGCTACACTTGTTGACTAAAGGTTTCATGGAAGGTTATACACGTTGGACAAGTCACGGTGAGGAGGAGACAAAAATTTTAGCTACTCGTGAATGTTTAGAAGAAGAGGCCAGACATGGAGACGCAGAAGTAGATGAAGACCATATTTCGGAGTGTAGGGACGACTTGACGGGGGAGGCGGGGAACAATTTGGCTGAAATATTGAGGGACAGTCACATGGCGGACCAGGTGGTCGAAGACCCCGAGGATGAAAGAGAGGTCGCACAGTTTGCGAAACTGATGGAAGACTCAACAAAACCGCTGTATCCCACCTGCGATCCTGAGCACACGTGTCTATCAGTCACGCTAGAACTTCTAAGGATCAAGGCAGCCCACAACTGTCCGGATGCAAGCTTCGATGAGATACTGGCTTACCTCGCGACGGTTTTTCCAAAGGAGAACGTGTTGCCTACGAGCACCGAGGAAGCCAAGAAGGTGGTCTGCCCACTTGGATTGGATGTATAGAGACTCCACGCTTGCCGAAACGACTGCATTATTTATCGCATGGAGTATAGAGAGCTGGACAAATATCCGGTGTGCAACACATCTCGATATAAGCGGGGCAGAAACCAAGACGATGACGAGGAAGAAGTGACGAGTGGTGCCCCCGCAAAGGTTGTATGGTACCTTCCAGTCCTCCCCCGTCTGAAGCGTTTATTCGGTAACAAGAAGGAGGCAAAGCTGATGCGTTGGCACGAAGAACAAATTCCCCCACCACCTTGGCAGCCGAGGTGTTCCCGGGAAGAGACCGATCTGGGAGAAACAGGACACCGCGCTGATAGCGGCTGGGAAACCGGTTCCCTTCGCCGATATCGAGCAGGAACGCGCCCAGATCTGGATGAGGGCGCACACAGTTTCGGACCCAGCCACTGGGACTCCTATCATCACGGACCCTGAGCTCCAAACGGTCTCCGAAAGATTGATAAATTCGATTAACCCGATGTCTTCTTCGAATATGCTGTTGTGCTTCCAGTTCGCTAACGGTCCATACGTTGTGCCGTTTATGTTGCAGAGGCAGCTGTCCCAGCAGCCCGCCAGCTCCCAGGAATCCGTCCAGAGCCAGAGGTGGGAAGACCATCTCTCGCAGGCTCTAGGGACGAAGGAGAAGACAGGGCGTGTCCGGGGGGTCGGGAGCGGCGCTATCTGGGACGCAGTGTTTCCCCGGGACCGCGAGGCTGCCCGCCAGAGGAGGAGAGGAAGGCAAACATCTCTAATGCAGGAGATGATAAGGGCAGCCGAGGAGGCTGGCAAGAAGGCGGCCCAAGAATTCTTAGCGTCTAGAGGCTACGATGCGTCTCGGCCACCTGTCCATCCTCATGGACATCAGGGCTCCTATCCTGCTGGATGGAGCAGCTGCGCCTCAGCCTCCGACAATGCCCCCGAGTCGCCAAGTGCCGTCGAAGACATCGCTGTAAGCTTCGTCGCCACCATGAATCAATTAATTAATAGAATTGTGCAGATAACAATGCTCTAATTCGACACAATGTTTGTTACGCAGGACCCCACGAAATGCCACCTCACAATCCCTTTGCCTGGCGTGAAGAAGACGGTTGCACACGGCCTAGTCTTCCCAACGGCGGAGGGCGCGACATGCCACAACGTTGCAGTACCTCCCCACATGGCGAGGGTGCAGGTGGACCGCGTCGTCGCCGAGTTCAGTGACGTCACAGTCCCTGTCGCCCCTGAAGAGGATGTCACGAAGCTGGGAGACTGCAAAGGGTACTACATCCTGTGGCCGAAGAGCCAGATAACTATCCTCGGGGTGTCATCTCCTGGTACGTCAACGATCCCCTCTCCATCAGCCGGAGCCGGCCCGTCTCCGCTCGGCGTGTGCAGGACGCCGCCTGAGTTCGATGATCGGGACGACGTCGATCTTGGCGGGCAGCAGCACACGACGATCCTTCCGTCCTAGGAGGAGGAGCCGCCCCGTGAGAAGCGCACCAAGCATCGCCATGACCCGAGCGCAGCGAAAAAGAAGATCTTATCTCCAAGCACGCTCAATGCAGCGGTGGGCGAAGCGTTAACGGGAGGCAAGAGGGCCTCCTCTCTGGATCCAGAGAGGAAAAGAAAAAGACCACACAGGCGGGGTGGCACCGCTGCGAAGGAGGCAAGCAAGGACAGCAAGAAGAAGGCCTTATCCTTCGAGACATCTGCCGAAGCCAAGAAAAAGCCTCGATGAATAGTGTACGAGGCAGGTGAGCCCTTGCTCCCAGATGATGAGGTGCAGAGGTTGCCCACGCAGATGAAAATGCTCCATGACACGATCATGATGAGGGCACGGAATCGGGATGATTATGTGCAACACTTTAAGGTCGAGGTGCCTAAAGATTATGGTTTCTTCCTCGACAGACAGCACGACACCTTCGACATCAATTTTGAAGATTTATTTAATTTGTTCAACCTCTTCCGGCTCAACACCATGCTCGTCAGGCTATGGGCGCTTTACCAAGCTCAAGAGTCTAGGCGTTTGCGCAGCTGCGCTTTTGGAATAATCGATCCGGTACTCATGAACGAGTACTATATAGGAGAAGCAAAGCAGGTCCTAACAGATTATATCACCGCCTCATTGATATACCATAAGGATAAGGACTACTTGCTCATGCCACGCAACCCCCCGTAAGTTACTTACTAGCGTTCCTAGTTTGCTGTTCTTAATCACGTATCCCCGTCTGTTTATATTCCTTTGTTACCTTTTACGCAGCGACCACTGGATCCTCATCATCATCGACAAGTCTTCCAGATTCATATACTATTTTGATTCCCAAAGAAGTGCCAACCGGGACTTCTCAGGAATTAAGCAAGTTCTGGAAGACGCCTTTTGGGAATACAACTTGCGGGGGGGAGGAGCAGAGAGCAAGAGCAAGAAGCTGACCCACAAATTCAACTTCCCTTGCAGGCAACAGCCGGAAAATAGTGTTACATGTGGGTATTACGTCTGCGCTCACATGGACTCGTTCGTCATGTCCCAGGATCCTCAGTGGAGCCGGGACCAGTTCAATAACTTCATACACGACCTGGCCGAGGAAAAGTACGACTGGAGGAAGGACTTTGCCCGCATCCAGAAGACTTTCGCGTACGTCATCAACAACGACGTCATCCGGCCAAGCGGAGATTTCTACGCGGGAGTCCAATTACCCCCTTCCCGCCGCCCTGTAAGTACTAGCGAAGCGTCGTAGACGTAGATTAGTAGGGCTACTGAGAATAAACATTGTTAAATGCAATTGTTTGTCATTTTAATTCGTTGTAAACTTGTTTTTATATGTGTATTTACTATTT
Organism: Stipa capillata; assembly: GCA_019208055.1. Taxonomy (NCBI): domain Eukaryota; kingdom Viridiplantae; phylum Streptophyta; class Magnoliopsida; order Poales; family Poaceae; genus Stipa; species Stipa capillata. The sequence continues at coordinate 199,990 of JAGXJF010000867.1, forward strand.
GTGATATTAATTTGGTATATGTGATTCGTATTTCTGATATTAAATGTTACATATGCTTAATATTTGACATATTAATTGCTGTATATTATTCATATTGCGTTTCTAGAAAATAATTTAAAAAAAAGTGTGATCATACTTTCACTGACGGGCACATAAAAGTGCACGTCAGTGAAAATATATCATCGCTGACCGACGAGGTATCAGTGCCCGTCAGTGAAAGGTGTTGTCAGGATGTTTCCAGGCGCCCTGAACTACATCTCTGCTGACGGGCACATAAACGTGCACGTCAGTGAAAATGTATCATCGCTGACGGGCTTACTATAATTGCCCGTCAGTGAAAGGCACTGTCAGGATGCCCTGAACTACATATCTGCTGACGGGCTAGTTGGGCCCGTCAGTAATAGTTGACATATACTGACGGGCTTCGTGCCCGTCAGTGAAAGTTGGACTTCCACTGACGCGACGTTAGTGACGGGCCGGAAACCCGTCAGTGAAGGGGTTTTAGTGCCCGTCAGTGAAGGGGTTTTCTGAGGTAGTGGGTTAATTGTCCGCTTAAAAGTGGAGTTGCATAGTGCACTCCACACGTGGTGAACGGCTGTGCTGATTGTAAAGGTTGTGTCCTTTGGAAGCACCGCATCAAAGGGTACATATACAAAAGAATTAAATTCATACCTACTCTAGCGAAGAGTAATAGCATAGGCAATGCATTACTATTTGTGCTTGATTGATCTCTTTACACTGAGGCTGGGGCTATCAAACTAGCATGTGTATACATAAAAAAAATTGTTCCCTAATCGTGAAAAGAACTCTAGATGGAGAAGGAAGAGACAAGAGAGAAGAGAAAATAAGATCCGACATAGAAAATTGAGATCTCAAAAATATGTATATTTAAATGATTAAAGGGTGATCAAATATGTCGATCGTGGCGTGCATTCCAAATTGAGATATACCCCTCTAAATTCCGCAATATGCGCTACGTACCTAGGTCACGTAGTTCTAAATGGAGGCATACGCTTGGTCATGACCTGCCAAAATAATGAGTGGCACAAGAATATACTTAAACATGCAAAAATATTAATAAAGGCATATTTTCATGAACTCTTATCCAATTTAATAGTATTGTCATTTCCACCTAAAAGTCCATTTAGTTCGGTACACTACGACCCTAAAGTACAGTCTTTGTCCAATGTCATTGCATCTTAGCATTCTGTTAAGCAAAACCATCATAGTTTGGTATCAATTGCAAGTCTACATGAAGTGTGAATCCCCACGCCCCCACTTGTTTGGATCATGAGATTGTTAATCGATTTTGTGTTACTGCGTTTAAGTTACTATTTTCTTTGGATATATAGCATCCATTATATATTAAAGCCGGTCAACAGAAAAAAAGAAACACTACAGCAGAATGGGCCATTACTGACGGTCACCAAAACCCCTCTACTGACGGTCGGGGGACCCGTCAGCCTGGGAATGTCAGTGGAGGGGTGTCCTCCACTGACGGGTGGCCCGACCGTCAGTAGTGCTTATTACTACTGACGGTCACATACCGCCTGTCAGAGGAGACCCCTCGTAGGGGGCGCCTGGAGGTGTCACCACTGACGGGCTCCCTTTTAGTGACCGTCAATGGTTGTACATTTTCACTGACGGGCGTTCTGTAAGCGCCCGTCAGTAGACGTCTGGCTAGGCTATAGCAATTACATTATTCATAATCACAGGCTATATCAATTATTTATTTTTCACAAATTTCAGAATGGGCCTTCGGCACATAGTCACATGTCAAAACTCATAATCACATAGTCAAATCTCATAATCACATAACACATTTGTAATCACACATAACAGTTGACATAACACATTCGTAATCACATAACACTTCACCTCTAATCCATTGATCACAAGTATGAAACAACTATTCTTTAATTTTAAAAACAACTAATCTATCGATTCTCGCTTAAGTTTGGCTTCGAAAATTGGGGGCCGGCGTAGAATTTGCCCATTGGATTGATGACTTCAAGGTTGATGACTTTGGTGAAGACTCTTTGGATGCGGGCAAAGTCCTGACGCCAGTCGTACAATTGATTTCCCAGCTCACTCCAAGCATTCAGTTCTTTCATATCTTTCTAATGCTTATTCTTGTACCGGACAAAGCAGTCCATATGGGCACAGGTGTAGTATCCACATGTCACGCTATTTTCGGGCTGAACTTTGCAAGGGAACTTGTAATGGTGTACCATTCTTGTCGCTTTTGAAGGTATTTTACTATGTCCCGAGAATTTGGCTTTGAAAAAAGCTGTATCCAAGATATTAGTGATATTGCTAAAGTCCAATCTTTTTTCTCGTCGGAATCAAAGTAAAATGCCTTGGCCAAGCTTGGAATAATCACAATGATGACCCAGTGGTCACTGCGTCAATGTGAACAAATGAACGTAAGCAGACGGAGATATGTATGTAAAAAACAAAAAAATTCTCACGGTGCTAAGTTAAGGACTTACGGAGGGTTGTAGGGGGCTAGTAGGTACTCCTTGTCCTTATGAACGACGAACGCATGCGTAAGGTATTCTTCCAGAAAGACTCGACCGTCCGGGGTCGCAGCATAGCCTTCGTTCATGCATATCGGATCGATTATTCCAATATTGGAGTCGCGTAGACGTCTGCACTCTTGGGCTTGGTAGAGAGCCCATAGCCTGACCATCGTGGTGTCGAGCCTATAGAGATTGTACATGTTGAAGAGGTCCTCAAAGTTGATGTCAAAGGTGTCCTGGTCGTTCTCCATGAAGAAGTTGTAATCTCTTGGCACCTTGACCTTCCAATATTGGCAGAATATTTGCGGATCTCTGGACATCTTTAGGTAATCTTCATGCAGCGCCTTCATGTCCTCCGAAAGATTGTCCAACTCATCCTGTGGGAGCAAGTCTTGACCTGGATAGAAAACCTCTCGCCAGAGACCCATGCTTCGTGTAGATAATTTGGATGATGATGTGGAGAAGGATAAGGATTTCTTCATCTATTTTTGCTTCTTTCTTTCCTTCTCGCTGGTGCCGGCCCGTCTCTTTTGCTTTTCTTTCTCCTGTGTAGCGGCTCAGGACTCTTGCCTGCCGCCATCGCTACTTCCAGTGTTCTGGCTAGTATGGTGGGAGAGATAATCTTCCCTCTGGGTTCATCCAGCCGGTCGCCTTGAGCCTCGGAGCGCCTTTCCGGTGGATCATTGTTGGGTTCCTCCGGCACCTCCGGGGACTGCAAAACTGGCTCCCTGTACTGATCCCTGACAAGATGGTCCTCCAGGTCTTTAAACGACGGAGGTGTTTGGCTGAGGCCCAACGGAGATCGTCTGACTGATGGAGAGGGGTTGCTGGATGAGGGGGCCGTGCGAGGAGAGGGGGCCATGCAAGGAGAGGCTGCCGCAGATAAAATAATTTGGCTCTTTGGCCACTGGATGAAGTAGTTCTTGCATTGCCCAAGCTTGGTCAGTTCCGCTTTAGGGGGGACAGGGACTAACACATCACTGTAGTCGTTGAGGATAAAGTCCACCTGCACCTTCGCATGGTGCTTCCGCATAGGAACACAGTGCAGGATTGCCCCCTCCGGCGTTGGAAAAACCTGCCCGTGCACAACCTTTACCTTCATGCCAGGAATTTGCATCGTGAGTGTGCATCTAGTGGCTTCCTGCGAAACAGAGGATAGATGTGCCGTTCTCATTGGAGTCAGGAAAATGAAATCATGATTTACTATAATGACTTGTTTAGGGGAAAATGAAAACTTGAATAACAAAAATTAATCTGAATCGGTGGTGACGGTGACCTTGCCCTTGTCGCGTGTTGGAGAGGTTCCCGTTGGAGAAGTAACCAAGGGCGGCGCGGGTGGGAGGCGGCGCTCGGGGAGGCGCTCGGGGAGGCTTGGCCGGCGCTCGGGGAGGCGAGGCCGGCGTCGGGGAGGCGACGCCGGCGTCGTGGAGGCGGGGCGGGCGCTCGGGGAGGACGGGGTGGCGGCGGAGCAGCCTGGTGGCGTCACAGAGGCGAACCGTCTTTCGCCAAGTCCCGCGCGTGAGTTATATATGTTGTGGATTACCACTGACGGGCACTTAGTAACCGCCTGTCAGTGGATGTGCACCCGTCGGTGGAGTGGTATCTTCACTGATGGGCTGCTGAAGTCGCTCGTCAATGGAGGTGGCAGTTAGGGTTATGTGTGTTACCACTGACGGGCTCCCCGTGCCTGCCCGTCAGTGGTGGTGTTAACACTGACGGGCTACAAGTTTCCGCCCTTCAGTGTAGGCGTGCGTTGGGATGTTTTTGGGTTTTTGTGTTTTTGATTTTGGGTTTTTGGGAGATGCATTTTGTTTAGGTTAAATGTTTAGGGTTTTAGGTTTATGTCATCATTTAGCGCAGGTTACGGTTTGTTAGGTTTTAAGTTTTGGGTTTTACACATACACACATACACACATACGGTACACACAATATGGGGAGCCCGTCAGTGGTGGTGTTAACACTAACGGGCTACAAGTTTCCGCCCGTCAGTGTAGGCGTGCGTTGGGATGTTTTTGGGTTTTTGTGTTTTTGATTTAGGGTTTTTGGGAGATGCATTTTGTTTAGGTTAAATGTTTAGGGTTTTAGGTTTATGTCGTCATTTAGCGCAGGTTACGGTTTGTTAGGTCTTAAGTTTTGGTTTTTACACATACACACGTACACACATACGGTACACACAATATGAAATCATCCAAAGCACAACATTATTATACATACACACATAGTTCGCTAGGTTTCATCGTCTTCGACAATCTTCTCATGAATAGTGATCTTCTTGGTGGTATACGTTAGTCCTTCGGCGTGACTGTGTCTTATGTAGGGCTCAGCATCCTTAGTAGCTTTGTTCCTTTTGGTAGGGCGTTTATCAACTACACCATCGAGTCCGACAATACTCCTTTTCCCTTTTCTGACGACATGGCGCTTCTTTTCCTTCGGGTCTTTTATGTAGAAGACTTGCGAGATCTGTTTAGCTAATACCCATGGCTCATCTTTGGCACTGATTGCTTTGACTTGTGTTGAGTCAATAGATGTCGGGGGAGGTAAAGTCACGGTAGTGAATTTGTCATCGTCGATATGGACATTTTTTGCTCATCTGACACGAAACATGGGGATCTTTGTGACGGTGTAGTCCAGTTCCCAAATCTCTTCGATAACGCCGTAGTATATGTCCTTACGATTACCGGTTTTAGTCTCTATCGTCACCCCACTGTTCTGGTACGTACTTTTTCTGTCTTGAGCCTCCGTATAGAATGTGTATCCATTGATATCATATGCTTGAAATGTCAGGACCTTGCTCGCAGGTTCTTGTGACAACATTTTGATCGTCTCTTCTTCATCATTTGTCGGAGGCCTTTCATACCAGTAGTTCTTTAACCAGTTTGCAAACTTTGCATTGTGCTCTTTCGAGAGCCACGTTTCTCCCTTTTTTGGGTTTTCTTTTTTTACCTTTACCATGTGCATCCAAAGATAGGGATGCACCATAGTCAGGTGTTGCAACACGACGAGATGTGCTCTGTCGTAGTCACCTGATCTATTTGATACTGAATTATAGACATGTAAAGGCTTTTGTCCGTGTGCATGGCCTTCACCATCGAGCCTACCCGTGTGGCGCGACACAGGAACACCGATAGACTTTTGATCAGCCAAGTAATCCATGCAGAACTCGACACACTCTTCGGCAACATAGCCTTGGATGATGCTACCTTCCGGTTGTGACCTGTTACGAACGTAGTGCTTCACAACCCCATTATACCTTTCCAAGGGGTACATGTTGTGTAGGAACACGGGACCTAGGTCTAGTATCTCCGGGATGATATGGATCATGAGATGTACCATGATATCAAAGAATGCTGGAGGGAAGTACATCTTAAGTTCGCATAGTACGACAATGATCTCTTTCTACAGTTTATGGCAACGCGTAACCGAGATCGACTTCTGAGATATCGTGTTAAAAAAGTTACAAAGATTCAAGATTGTCTCGCGGACCTCTGGCTCCATGAGACTTCTAATTGCAACAGGAAGTATCTGCGTGATCATCACATGACAATCATGAGACTTCATACCAATTACTCGGTGAGTCTTCATGTCAACTATTCTCCCGATGTTTGCCAAGTAACTGGAAGAAACTTTGACACCTTGGAGGCACTCCAAAAAGCTAACAATCTCTTTTTTGCTCAGAGTGTAACAAGCAGCGGGACAGCCCGTCTTGATTCTGACTGCACCCGTGCCCAACTTGGTCGTTTGCTTGGTTGCCCACAGCTTCTTTCTTATACCCAAGAATTCCATGTCAGCTCGTGCCTTCGGTCCATCTTTTGTCTTGTCTAACATGTTGAGTAGGATACCAAGCAAGCTGTCGCACACATTTTTTTCGACATGCATCACATCTATGCTGTGACGTGTGCTTAGGAATCTCCAGTAAGGCAAATCCCAAAATACGAATTTCTTTTTCCAGAGCCGTCCTGCATGGGAATAGGCGGTTGTGTCTTACCCGGCGTAACAAGGGCATTGTACTCACGATGTCATAGATTTCTACCCCGGTCTTCTCCCGGGGCGCCGAACGGATCTCAACAGTATTAGCAAACAATTCCTTCTCTTGCCTCCATGGGTCATTCTGTTTCAGCCACCTTCGGTGGCCCATGAACATGATTTTTTTAGAGCCCTTTAAGTGTAAACTTGTTGTAGACTCCAAACACTTAACACATCCTTTATATCCATGAACACACTAGCATGATTGATATCCGTACGCGGGATAGTCTTGGACCGTCGTGAACAACAGCGCTTTCAAATTGAAATTTTCTTCTTAGTAAGCGTCCCAGACCTGTGCCCCTGGTTTCCATAGTGTAGCTAGTTCTTCGAACAACAATTGTTGATACACGTTCAGATCGTTCCCAGGTTGCTTCGGCCCTTGAATGAGAATAGAGAGGTGTATATACTTTCACTTCATGCACAGCCATGGAGGAAGGTTGTACATCCATAGAACCACGGGCCAAGTGCTATGTTTGCTGTTCATGTTGCCGAACGGATTGATTCTGTCTGTACTTATACCGAACCTGATATTCCTCGGATCTTTTCTGAAATCATCGTATTGGACGTCGATTGCCCGCCACTGCGAAGCATCGGCAGGGTGTCTCATCACACCATCATCAGTTTTTCGCCCCTCGGCGTGCCAACGTAACAGTTTGGCCTCCTTCTTGCTAGCGAATAAATGCTTCAAACGGGGAAGGACTGGAAGATACCATACAACCTTTGCTGGAGCGCCACTCGTCACTGGGTCCTCATCATCGGTTTGGTTTCTACCCCGCTTGAATCTGGATGTGTTGCACGTAGGACACTTGTACAGCTTCTCGTGCTCCGTGCGGTAAATAAAGCAGTCATTCGGATACACATGGAACCTCTGCACGTCCAATCCAAGAGGGCAGACAACCTTCTTGGCTTCATCAGTGCTCGTAGGCAACAAGTTGTTTTTCGGAAAAACTTTTGCAAGATAAGCCAATGTCTCATCGAAGCCTTTGTCCGGACAATTATGGGCTGCCTTAATCTTTAGAAGTTCCAGCGTGACCGACAGACACATGTGCTCTGGATCGGAACCGGTATACAACGGGGTTTGCGAGTCTTTAACTAGTCTTGTGAACTTAGCAGCCTCTCTTTCATCCTCAGGATCTATCACCACCTGCTCCACCATGTGAACGTCCTGCACCATATCGGCCATATTATTCCCCGTTTCTTCTTCGGCGTCAGGTTTGAAACTCCTCTCGTCTTCTTCGTCCTCTCCGTGTTCGGTATCTTGCTGTAACACTTGATCTTCCTGCTCCTCACCGTGACATATCCAACGTGTATAACCTGACATGAAACCTTTAAGCGCCAGGTGTACCGTCACCCTCCCTCTCGTATCGAACATTACCAAATTTTTATAATCGCGACACAGACAACAAATCTTCGTGCCACCTTTTCTCCTCATATCTCGCTCGACGACATCAAGAAACTTATCCAAAGCCATAGCCCAACTCTGCGTCGCCCGGTTGTCGTATATCCAACTGCGATCCATCGATCAATCCCTACGACACGAAACTGATCAGTTCGACGAAAAAGAACAAAACACTAGGCCTCGACTCGATGACCGGAAATCACATCAAATACATATACAAAATGAAAAGAACACTAGTGAGCATTATTACCGAGTGCTAGCGATCTTTTCGGCGAGGAAAGAGAGATCTATGGAGAGAGTGAGAGGAGGAGGGAGAGATGAGAGATCTTGTTGGATTGGAGAGAGAGAGAGAGGGTTAGAAATGGGTGAAGAAAGGGGAAGGTTTGGGAAGGAAAAGAGAAGATCTAGATCTAGTGTTAGCAGTGCCTGTGGAGAGGTCGCGTGCATCGCGGTTGCTGATGTCGTTCTTGAGCTTCTCATCGACGTCATCCTAATTGACATGACTTCTTGCCCGCATCCCCACGGTCGGCGCCAACTGTCGTAGATACAAGTCTAGACAGTAAACTTATGGTACCCCCAAATGCTTACAGCGACCGTCGGCGGTGCACGAGGAGTACGAGCGAGTATGAACCTCCGGTTGTCCGTTGAGGTGAAGCACGAGACACGTACGACGGGGTGAAACACGAGCCGTGTATGAGGAGGCGAAACCCCCCTGGTGTCTGATGAGGTGAAAGTTACTCTTCTATTGAGGAGTAGAATTAGGATACAAGATTTTTCCTCCCCTCCCTCTCTACCCCTAGGGGGGTATTTATAGGGTTGGAGGATGGAAAATGTGAGATTACAATTTTGCCCTCACATGAGAGGGACTTTTACAAGGGCATGGTCGTCATTTCCCATGCAAAGAAGATATTTAGGGAGAATATTTCGGGCATCTTCGGAGAATATTCTCTGGCATCTTTGGTGGAATTCCTAAGCACGTCAACACAGTCCCTGACAATGCCAGCGCAGACCTTGATGACGACGGACATCGGGACGATCGTCGGTGACGTCGGTGTAGTCCTCGTTTTGGCGTCGGCGACGTAAACTTCGACGATGACGGACGTTGTGGACGTCGAGGTTGCCCTTGGCGGTATCGACGACGTAGAGTTTGACGATGACAGATGTCGAGGTTGCCCTTGGTGGTGTCGGCGTAGTCCGCGATGACGGCGAAGACTGGGGCTGCCTTTGATGGTGTCAGTGTGGTCCTTGATGACGCATGCGGAATACTTTGAAAACAGGCTAGCGCGGAGACCCCTACCCCAACAGTGAGTTTGGTGGACCTTTTCCCCTCCATCCTGACCTAATCCGTTAAAAAAAATGTAAGTTTAGGTAAGAACATATTTTTGTTATTATGGATTTATCCTAATCCAACCAAATAAGGTTTCAGGTGCTACGACTCTAATACTAGTTTAACCAAATCAATTTAGGCATATAGACGTGTACCGAATCAAAGTATATGTGTAAGTGATTTATAGGATGTACTTTATGAACCTCACACTGAATATGACAATTAATATCACTAGAAGCATATCAACTCACCACGACTGTGTTGGATGCACATCTATTAATCGCATTTCCCTCAAACCATCCCTGTAGGATATGACCTGAACTAAATGGTTGTTAAAGCCTTTCACCACAACTAAGCGGGATGCAAGCAAGGAAAAACGAAATTATTACCGTAGTTCCACGGCCACTAGTGTTTACCTTATGTACCTTGCCTCCGCTTTTCTCTCGTTGTGCCATAGAAAAGGCACTGTCCACGCTTTGCACATCCTTGTGCATGACGCAGCTCTCTAGGATCACAGCAACGGCGTCCATGCTCGCTGCGGGTGCTTTTGCTTCTCCATACTTACGACATAGGTGCAACTGGACTTTCAACTCAGATAGCCGAAGACCAACCGCAGGTCGACGTACCATTCCTGATGTTTTGGTACACACCTAAAGGCGACATCATGATCATCTTTGTTGTTAGTTAAATGCAGTCCGCAAGAGATCAACTTGTTCGGCTCGAAGGGGAAGCGGAGCTCGCAGGAATGGACATCGAGCAACTCGTTCCCAGTGGGCATGGAAGGGCTCATCTACAAGTAACAAGAACCCACACGTACGGTTAATTACATATACCCTAAATTTTAAAATACAAGTCCTTTTTGCTTTAAGCACAAGATTAAGAGTAATGGTAAAATAATAATATTATTTTTCAATCATTTCTTTGTCTATTTCTTTTTCTTCCAAATATAACTATTCATTATATTGAAGCATGCAACATTTATTGTATTGAAAGGACAAACTAGGAAGCTATGACTAAAAGTGCATTGAAAACGTAGAAAAATTTATATTTTGAGAAAAGTTTAAGAGGATTAAAGAACTTGTATTTTGAAACAGAGGAAGTACTATACTATAATACAGTGTGGCTCTGGGGTTGGGACAGATTTATTTGAGTGGCCGGCTGATCCGGTGCACCCCCACCATAGTAGCTGCTCCTATATATTCCTCTTTAAAACACCCTCAAATTATTAGTAGTCATAATTTTTTTTCTAAAACAATATGAATACATAAAGATGTCACATATCCATCGCCGGAGTTCGTCGGAGTTCTGAAACCTATCACTAGGTATTTCTGTCAACAGTACACAAGTTAGACATCCACTAATGGACAGTAGTTGGCGTACATGACTGAAGCAAAGAGTGACTAGTGGCTCAGTTTTAAAATATTTTTCCAACATTCGGCAGAGGCGGTAACTGTTTGCTTCGAGGGATCCTGACTTAACCTATCCTTTTCTTCAAATTCTTCCAAAAGTTGTAACTAATCTTCAGTTTATCCTATCTGTTCTTAAATTGTCTTTGGTTGTACTGTACCCTAGTCTTCTGGAAAAAATTATCAATTACCGTCACTAGTATAGAACGGCATATAAACGACGGCTCATCCCAAATAGTTAATCATAGCCGTCACGTTTGCCGCACATTCCAAACGGTTCTAATTTTCTAGCCGTTTGGGATAAGTCGGCTAAAAATGGACCGTTTGAGATGATATTACATCCACGACAGTTAAAAATTTAAACCGTCTGCGATGTAATCCCAAACGGTTCATGAAACTGAGCCGTTTGGGATGACTGCCTTATCCGCGACGGTTAAAAAGTGTAACCGTCTGCGATGTAATCCCAAACGGTTCATGAAACAGAGCCACTGGGATGACTTACATATCTGTGAAAGGCTCTATTTTTTGAACCGTTTGGGATGATTAGCCCAATAAATATCTCGGCCAACCAGACAGATTTGAAGCCCGACATAAGTGTTGGTTGTCCGGTTGGCGGGTGATTTGCTGGCGATTTGGGTGACGAATTTAAGGCAACCGGACATTCCCATTTTAGTTGTTGCATACTTTTAGAAGACCTATTTGTTGTTGGTTTTTAAAGTTATATATCTTGTATTGTTTGGAACAAGTTAATTTTTAATTTCCCTCAAAATTGGACATTTTCTTGTCGGATTTGTATATTTTCTGTGAAGTCGTTACATCCAAAATAGGAGATGATGTTTATTCTCTTATATACTACCACCATTCAAAAATGTATTTAAAACTTTAATCACAAGCATGTGAGAAAATATAAAGATTGAGTATATGAAAATCATTTCATTGTATTTCTCTTGCAAAAGTCTGGTATTACATATTTATTTACTATTTCTGATATCATATTACGATTGAAAATTATAGTCAAAGTTTTGCATTGGATCCTACGAAAAACTACAAGTGGTATATATTTCTGGACGGAGGAAGTATATACATTTGTATGCATATATGACTATATTCAAAATTAAGTTATAGAGCTAGCATCATGGTACTTAATTATGTAGAGTGAGAGACTAATTAATTCTTCATTTGTGAATGTACGTAGATGAATTGAGGGTGGATGTACAACGAGAGCCGTGTTAGTCAAGCGTATATCCAAGGCATCGTTTATTTCTTAAAAGCTGCCGTGGTGGATATGCACAATAAGGGGGAAGAGTGAATTTTTTGTCCATGCGTTGATTGTGATAATACTAGGCAGTGGCAGAACCCTAAGCAAATTGAAGCACATTTTATTCAAAGGGTTTCAAGGAAGGATATACATGTTGGAGCAAGCACGGTGAAGAGGCGATCATACATGAAGATAATAATAACATCGATGACACCGATTTGAACTATATGCCAAACACAGTCAATGATGATCAGCCAAATGGTGACGATTGTGCTTCCGATGATGTGATGTCGGATAATGCGGATACTATGCCTGATCTGGATCACATGCTGCGTGATGTAGAGGGGAACCATAATGATGGAGGGTATAAGCAATTTATTGGTATGTTAGAGGACTCTCAGAAACCTTTGTATTCGGGCTGCAAGGCAAAGTTGTCATCTGTACTTGAACTTCTAAATTGAAGGCAAGTAGCGGATGGTCTGACAAGAGCTTCATGGCGATGTTAGGTCTGTTCACAGACATGCTACCAGAGGGTAATGAGTTGCCCAAAACAACGTATAAATGCAAGAAGGTTATTTGTCCCTTGGGAATGGAGGTTGAAAGAATACATACTTGTTGGAATGACTGTATCCTGTACCGCAAAGAGTATACGGACTTGCTTTCATGTCCGGTCTGCAAAGCACCTCGATACAAGCGTAAGGTGGTCTGGACAAGGACAAGGAATCCGCTGAGGTGAAGAAATGAATTCCTTACAAGGTTGCATGGTATCTACCTGTAATTCCTTGTTTGAAGAGATTGTTTGCCAACCCGAAAGAGGCAAAGTTGATGTGTTGGCATGCCGAGGGTCGTAAGAGCGATGGAATGATGAGACACCCTGCAGATGCGGCTCAGTGGAGAAACATCGATAGGAAGTACCCATCATTCGGTGCGGACCCGAGGAATATAAGGTTTGGAATGAGTATCGATGGAATGAATCCGTTCGGCAGTATGAGCAGCAGACACAGCAAGGATCCGAACATGCTAACTGATGAGGAGTTCAACAAAATGTTCCCTCCCATGGACGTATCCCCGCAATACATGCCTGACTAATCATTGCTGGGACAACAAGAACTTGCGCGTGTAGGTTTGATTTGCTGTCTCCATACATCTCTCATTTCTCACCGAAAAGATCGCTAGCCTCGGTAATAATGCTCGCTAGTGTTCTTTTCATTTCGTATATGTATTTGATGTGATTTTCGGTTATCGAACTGATTAGTTTCGTGTCGTAGGGGTTGATCGATGGATCGCAGTTGGATGTACGACAACCGGGCGACAGAGAGTTGGGCTATGGCTTTGAACGAGTTTCTTGATGTCGCCGAACGAGATATGAGGACAAAAGGTGGCACGAAGATTTGCTGTCCATGTCGCGATTGCAAAAATTTGGTAATGTTCGATACGAGAGGGAGGGTGACGGTACACCTGGCGTTGAAGGGTTTCATGTCAGGCTATACACGTTGGACATGTCACGGCGAGGAGGAGGAAGATCAGGTGTTACAGCAAGATGCCGAACACGGAGATGACGAAGAAGACGAGGGGAGTATCGAACCTGACGCCGAAGGAGAAACGGGAAACAATTTGGCCGATATGGTGCAGGACGTTCACATGGTGGAGCAGGTGGTGATAGATCCCGAGGATGAAAGAGAGGCTGCTAAGTTCACGAGACTAGTTGAAGACTCACAAACCCCGTTGTATACCGGTTCCGATCCAGAGCACACGCGTCTGTCGGTCACGCCGGAACTTCTAAGGATCAAGGTAGCCCATAATTGTCCGGACGAAGGCTTCGGTGAGACACTGGCTTATCTTGCAAAAGTTTTTCCCAAAAACAACTTGCTGCCTACTAGCACCGATGAAGCTAAGAAGGTTGTCTGCCCTCTTGGATTGGACGTGCAGAGGTTCCACGCGTGCCCGAATGACTGCTTCATTTACCGCACGGAGCACGAGAAGCTGTACAAGTGTCCTACGTGCAACACATCCAGATTCAAGCGAGGTAGAAACCAACCCGATAATGAGGACCCAGTGACGAGTGGCGCTCCCGCAAAGGTTGTTTGGTATCTTCCAGTCCTTCCCCGTTTGAAGCGTTTATTTGCTAACAAGAAGGAGGCAAAGCTGATACGTTGGCACGCCTAGGGGCGAAAAATTGATGATGGCGTGATGAGGCACCCTGCCGATGCTTCGCAGTGGCAGGCAATCGACGCCCAATACGATGACTTCGGAAAAGATCCGAGGAACATCAGGTTCGGTATGAGTACGGACGGAATCAACCCGTTCGGCAACATGAGCAGCAGACACAGCACATGGCCCGTGGTTCTATGGATGTACAACCTTCCTCCGTGGCTCTGCATGAAGCGAAAGTACATACACCTCTCTATTCTCATTCAAGGGCCGAAGCAACCTGGGAACGATCTGAACGTGTACCATCAGTTGTTGTTCGAAGAACTCGCTACACTATGGGAACCAGGGGCCCAGGTCTGGGATGCTTTCCAAGAAGAATATTTCAATCTGAAAGCGCTGCTGTTCACGACGGTCTAAGACTATCCCGCGTACGGATATCAATCCTGCCAGTGTGTTCACGGATACAAAGGATGTGTTAAGTGTTTGGAGTTTACAACAAGTCTACACTTAAAGGGCTCTAAAAAAATCGTTTTCATGGGCCACCGAAGGTGGCTGAAACAGAACGACCCATGGAGGCAAGAGAAGTAGTTGTTTGATAATACTGTTGAGATCCGTTCGGCGCCCCGGGAGAAGACAGGGGTAGAAATCTATGACATCGTGAACACAATGCCCCCCGTTACGCCGGGTAAGACACAACCGCCTGTTCCCATGCAGGACGGCATCTGGAAAAGGAAATCCGTGTTTTGGGATTTACCTTACTGGAGATTCCTAAGCACACGTCACAGCATAGATGCCATGCATGTTGAAAAAAATATGTGTGACAGCCTGCTCGGTATCCTGCTAAACATGTTAGACAAGACAAAAGATGGACCAAAGGCACGAGCTGACATAGAATACTTGGGTATAAGAAAGAAGCTGTGGGCAACCAAGCAAACGACCAAGTTGGGCACGGGTGCAATCCGAATCAAGACGGACTGTCCCGCTGCTTGTTACACCCTGAGCAAAAAAGAGATCGTTAGTTTCTTGGAGTGCCTCCAATGTGTCAAAGTTTCTTCCGGTTACTCGGCAAACATCGGGAGATTAGTTGACATGAAGATTCGCCGACTAATTGGTATGAAGTCTCATGATTGTCATGTGATGATCACGCAGATACTTCCTGTTGCAATCAGAGGTCTCATGGAGCCGGGGGTCCGCAAGACAATCTTGAATCTCTGTAACTTTTTCAACACGATATCACAGAAGTCGATCTCGGTTACGCGTTGCCATAAACTGCAGGAGGAGATCATTGTCATACTATGCGAACTTGAGATGTACTTCCCTCCAGCATTCTTCGATATCATGGTACATCTCATGATCCATATCGTCCCGGAGATACTGGACCTATGTCCCGTTTTCCTACACAACATGTACCCCTTGGAAAGGTACAATGGGATTGTGAAGCGCTACGTTCGTAACAGGTCACAACCGGAAGGTAGCATCATCCAAGGCTATGTTGCCGAAGAGTGTGTCGAGTTCTGCACGGATTACTTGGCTGATCAAAAGTCTATCGGTGTTCCTGTTTCGCGCCACATGGGTAGGCTCGATGGTGAAGGCCATGCACGCGGACAGAAGGCGATACATGTTTATAATTCAGTACCGAATAGATCAGCTGACTACGACAGAGCAGATCTCGTGGTGCTGCAACACCTTACCGTGGTGCATCCTTATCTCTGGATGCACATGGTGAAGGTAAAAAAAGAAAACCCGAAAAAGGGAGAAGCGTGGCTCTCGAAAGAGCACAACGCGAAGTTCGCAAGCTGGCTAAAGAACTACTGGTATGAAAGGACTCCGACAAATGATGAAGAAGAGACGGTCAAAATGTTGTCACAAGAGCCTGCGAGCAAGGTCCTGACATTTCAAGCATATGATATCAACGGATACACATTCTATATGGAGGCTCAAGACAAGAAAAGTACGTACCAGAACAGTGGGGTGACGATAGAGGCTAAAACCGGTAATCGTAAGGACATATACTACGGCATTATCGAAGAGATTTGGGAACTGGACTACACTGGCACAAAGATCCCCATGTTTCGTGTCAGATGGGCGAAAAATATCCATATGGACGATGACAAATTCACTACCGTGACTGTACCTCCCCCGACATCTATTGACTCGACACAGGTGAAAGCAATCAGTGCGAAAGATGAGCCTTGGGTACTAGCTAAACAGATCTCGCAAGTGTTCTACATAAAAGACCCGAAGGAAAAGAAGCGCCATGTCGTCAGAAAAGGGAAAAGGAGTATTTCGGAGTCGATGGTGTAGTTGACGAAGAGGACTATGACCAATTCGACGACCCGGACTCCGAGCCAGAAGATACTGATAAACGGCCCACCAAAAGGAGCAAAGGTACTAAGGATTCCGAGCCCTACATCAGACGCACCCACGCCGAAGGACTAACGTATACCACCAAGAAGATTACTATTCACGAGAAGATTGTCGAAGACAATGAAACCTAGCGAGCTATGTGTGTTTGTATAATAATGTCTATGTTTGGATGACATTATATTATGTGTATGTGTAATGGTGTAATATTGTGGACTTGCGCTAAACGACAAAATCGTAAAACCCTAACCCGCGACGACACAAAAATGCATCTCCCAAAATCTAAAACCCTAAACAAAATGCAATATACCAAGAATATATATATACAATATGCCAAGAATAAGCAATAAATAAAAAACAATATACACATTAGGCCAAGATTAAAACAATGCAAATATACCAAACTAGACACCACTGACGGGCGGCATTAAAAGGACCGTCAGTGGTAAGTTCGTAACCCTAACGCAGAACAGTATTACTGACGGGCGTCCGTTAAGAGCCCGTCAGTGGTAGCACAGTACCAGGCGGAATTAAAAGGCCCGTCAGTGGTAACGCTACCACCACTGGTAGTGCACTCCTTTAGTCCCACCTCGCCGAGCGAGCAGCGCGCGCACTAGCTTAAAAGGGCAGCTGCGCGCCCGGCTTTCGAATTCCTTACAACTCTCACTGCTACTACGGGCCACCGCTGGTCCCCTGCGCGGCTTGGGCTCGTGGGCCTGGGCGCTGTGCTCGGGATAGGCCTTTGGCTGGTCCCCTGTGCGGCCTGGGCTCGTGGGCCTGGGCGCTGTGCTCGGGGTAAGCTGGTGTGCCCAAAATTTTTATGGTGCGCCCAGAACCACTGACGGGCATTTATGGTGCGCCCGTCAGTGGTAACCCCCGGCTCCACCCTAGCTACCACCACTGACGGGCCTAGATGGATCGCCCGTCACTGGTATCCACCACCACTGACGGGCCTATAATGGACGCCCGTCAGTGGTAACAATCCCACCACCGGTACTGGACATCTTTAGTCCCACCTCGCCGAGCGAGCAGCGCGCGCACTAGCTTAAAAGGGCAGCCGCGCGCTCCGCTTTCGAATTCCTTACAACTCTCACTGCTACTGCGGGCCACCGCTGGTCCCCTGCGCGGCTTGGGCTCGTGGGCCTGGGCGCTGTGCTCGGGATAGGCCTCTGGCTGGTCCCCTGCGCGGCCTGGGCTCGTGGGCCTGGGCGCTGTGCTCGGGATAAGCTGGCGTGCCCAAATTTTTTATTTCGTATAATTTGTTCACTGACGGGCCTATAATGGACGCTGTCAGTGGTAACCCCCGGCTCCTAACCCTAGCTACCACCACTGACGGGCCCAGATGGTTCGCCCGTCAGTGGTATCTACCACCACTGACGGGCCTATAATGGACGCCCGTCAGTGGTAACCCCCGGCTCGCCTAACCCTAGCCAACGAAGAACCACTGACGGGCATTTATGGTGCGCCCGTCAGTGGTACTCCATATCGTATATAAGCCACGCGGGACTTGGCGAAATTTTCGCCAAGTCCCGCGCGTTCGTTTCGAACCAGCAGCGAGGCAAACCGAAGCCCCGACGCTGCCAGGCTGCTCCGACGCCCGACGCCCGCACCGCCCGGTCCGCCTCTGTCGTCCACTCACCGAGATGGACTCCCCGAGCCATGCCGCCGCCGAAGCCGCCGCCGCCGTACCCGTTGCCGACACCGCCGCCGTACCCGTTAACGAAGCCGCCGCCGTCTCCGTTGCCGACCCCGCCGCCGCCGTCTCCCCTGCCGCCCCGTCCGTTGCCGACGCCGCCGCCATCTCCGTTGACGAAGCCGCCGTCGTCTCCGTTGCCGACGCCGCCGTCGCCGTCTCCCCTGCCGCCGCGAGGTATGTATGTTGGACACTCGTCCGCATCACTAGTACGTACTATCCTAGAAGGTCTTACGTTTCTTGTGCAAGTCGATGCTACTATACCTAAAATTTGAACTGATGTCTGTATGTAGTGACAATGTAGGATTTCTTGTGCTGCAGTACTATTATATGTGCTTCTTGAGTTTGGGCGGTCGATTTCTTGACGCAGTTTATTTTAGGCTGCTAGATTTTTTTGTTATTTATTTTTGACCAAGTGTGCGTTGTAAGGTCGCATCAGCAATTACAATACATGAGTGTGCATTGTCACAAGGGGATTGATTACAAGTGTAATCCATCAGGGGATGTATGTGATTTGAATGGTATTGCACATTTGCTTGGTGTTAAGTATTGAGGTGTTTACTTTCCTTTGATTTTTGAGCACGGCCTTTAAGATCGCCTCCCTTTGTCATGTGGGAGCATTTCGAGTCATAGCTGTGCGATATTGACAATGAGAGACCAGAGAGTTTTTCTTTGGTACCTCCCTCTTCCCGTGTTTGTTCTAGGTGTCTCCATCTTGGTGTTGTGTATCCTTTTGGTGTGCATGCTCAGTCTGAATCAGCTGCTCTTTGTGCGCTGATTTTGCTGACCCATCCACTCTCAGTAACCACCGCTGAATTGAATGGAGGCGTCTGTATTATATGGAAGTGGACACTGTTTTTGCCATTTGCAATGATATATATCTGATTGCTACTCCAAACTGGATTTGCATGTAGCTATATGTACTTTATTGTATTGACCTGTTTGTAGAAGCGATTTTGGACTGCTATGAATGAGTCTACTGAATGGGTTCACACACATGTGATGGGAACATTTGCAATCCGTTGGAAGCATTATATTTACCGATGATTTTGCTGGTGTAAATGTATATAGTCAAGAGCCTAGTAAATAGAGCTTACTTCGTAATTTTGCATGTTTGTCTTAATTGGGAATCTCATTGTTCAGTCCTTCTGGCATGTTTTGTATGCTTCGTAATTTTGCATTTTGTGTACATCATTCTGAATCGCCATTGCCTGTTGTTCAGTAGTATTTACTTAGTTAGATTAAACTATTCCTTGTTAGCTCCAACATACATATTTGGAAGGCCGCTTCCTCCTGCTCCTTCAAGATGAAGTGTTGTACCACTGGAAACTAGGTCCAAGAATCTAATGGAACTTGCCTAAGGAACAAATACATATGACATGAGGTTCCAATTATCATTCATATAGTTAGTAGTTTAATGAGTAGAAGTTAGTCCATTGAGTAGGTAATTAAGTAAAAAGTGTTCAAATTTCTTTTTTGAGTAATGCATCCATTTCATTTTATTGTATGCTTTATACATGCTACTATTATATAAAACAATGAAACTTAGCTTGAACAACTATCACATGGTTGTTTGATTAAGTGAGCATTCATCCTACACCACATTAATTTGAAAACTTGTTAATTATCCATAGTTAAGGTCGTATCTCCACTCAAAGTAAACTAAAAATGGAATTAATCATGACATGCGTAGGCTGGCCCTATACTTCGTCTTGATTCATCATACTCGATTCTATGCATCCACACATTGCTTTAAGTACTTCCTTAGACTTGGTTTCCTTCTTGGAGGTACTGGATCTCTTGTTAGTGTTTCAGCTAGTTGAAATTCCTCATGATCAAACTTGGAGTTATTATTTAGATGTTCTCGATCGTCACTACTTTCTCCATTTGCTTTCCCTTCACCCATTCCGTATTTAAGCAGTTTTAACGCATATGCCTTGAGCGCTTCCATTGCTTCCTGTAGTATTCCCGCTGGGGCGCCGACCCGAGCAATAGAGCCCGTGGGGGTCGCCCTCGGCGTGGTGGCACCGTTCGAGCCGCCTAGGGAACAAGCCCCCGTTGCTGCCGTCACAGCTGCCGAAGATCAACCTGCCTCGGAGTCCACCTCCTCCAGCGATGACTCTGGCTCCGAGTCAGCCTCTGAAGAGGACGTGGCGCCCCAGGAACAACTACCGCCCCCGGCCCCGACAAGATCTCAGACTAGGAGAAAAGGCAACCAGTTGCCGGACAGGACGTACGTCGTCACTCGAGTCGACGACGTCAGAGATGTTCCAGCGAGTCCACAGAAGGCCGCCCAGACCTTCAGCAACGCCTGCGGGTGCTTAGTCCGCGAACAAGTGAAGATCACATGCAAAGAATTCAGCCAGTTGTCTGAGTCGACCCGTGAAGCTTTATTGAGGAAACTATGGGACAAATACCAGATTCCTGCCGCCGACAAGGACAGAGTCCAAGCGGCAGCCCTTCGCATCATGGCTAGGGCTCTCAAGACTTGGCGATACGATGCACAGAAGGTCGTGGACGACGACTGGGATACGAAGATCAGTACAAGATGGCCGAAGATAGAAAAGGAAGACTGGGAGCAATTCGTTGCTGAAATAAGGAGTGCGGAATTCCAAGAGAAGAGTCGCTGGGGGAAGGAGCTTCGGGCCAAGAACAAGTTAGACCACAAGCTCGGAAGCCGTGGATACCTTGGGAAGAGGCCAAAGTGGGCCATAGAGGACGCCAAACTGGCCGCGGCTGGGAAAGCGCCTCCTTTTGCGCATCTCAGGGAGCCACGCGCCAGGGAGTATATGAGGGCGCATACAAGCTCTGACCCTGTGACGGGGTCACCAATTATACAGTCTGAAGAACTCCAGGAGGTGGCCAACCGGCTGGTAACATCTCAACTCAGTGTCTTTTCTTACGTAGTTACGTTGTATCGAAATACGCTATCTTCTCATCATGCGATATAACTTGCAGACAGAGCTGAGCCAGCAGCCTGCAAGCTCACAGGACTCCGTCACGAGCTGCCCGAGGTGGAACGATGATCTGGCGAAGGCTCGACAGAAACCGGAGCATCGGGGCCGTGTAGTAGGCGTCGGGGATGGCGTTAAGTGGGACAAGGTGTTTCCCCGAAACCCCGAGGGTCGCCGCCGCCCAAGGAGAGACAGCCAGGAGTACATGGATAATCTCCGTGAGCAAATGCGAGAGATCGCCGAGCAGACGTGGGTACGTATGCAAGTCCTCGCAGCGCAGGGCGGTGCGACGATGGTCCCCGATATCCAGCCGTCTGGTTGGAGTAGCTGCGCATCCGCCTCGGACGGCCGGCCGGAATCGCTGAATCAAATCGACAGCATCACCGTAAGTTCTCGTACGCTAAAACGAGTCATTACAGTAAATCCTGATATCGTTGTCCTGACTTCAGCTAGGACGGCACATCTATCCCTGTTTTGCAGGAAGCCACTAGATGCACACTGACGGTGCAGATCCCTGGCATGAAGGTGAAGGTTGCGCACGGCCAGGTCTTCCCGACGCCGGAGGGGGCAATCCTGCACTGTGTTCCTATGCGGGAGCACCATGCGAAGGTGCAGGTGGACGTCGTCCTCAACGACTACAACGATGTGTTAGTCCCTGTCCCCCCTGAAGAGGAAATGACACGGCTAGGGCAGTGCAAGAACTATTTCATCCAGTGGCCGAAGAGCCAAATTATTTTAGCTGCGGCGCCCTCTCCTCGCACGGCTCCATCTCCTCGCACGGCCCCCTCGTCCACCAACCCGTCTCCATCGGTCGGACGATCTCCCTTGGGCCTCAGCCAGACAGCTCCGACGTTCAGAGACCTTGAAGACCATCTTGTCGGGGACCAGTACAGGGAGACGGGTATGCAGTCCCCGGCGGCGAGGGACGAGCCCATGATCGATCCACCGGAAAGGCGCGAGGAGGATCAACCTAGAGGGAAGATTTTCTCTCCCGCCACACTTGCCGGAACACTGGAAGCGGCGCTGGCGGCAGGCAAGAGTCCTGAGCCGCTGCATAGGAGGAAGAAAAGCAAGAAGAGAAGGGCCGGCACCGGCGAGAAGGAAAGAAAGGAGCAGATGAAGAAATCCTTATCCTTCTCGGCATCGGCATCGTCATCCAAATTATCTACACGGAGCATGGGTCTCTGGCGATATCATTACGAACCAGGTCAGGACTTGCTCCCGCAGGACGAGTTGGACAATCTGTCGGAGGACATGAAGGCGCTGCATGAAGATTACCTCAAGATGTCCAGAGAGCCGCAAACATTCTGCCAATATTGGAAGGTCAAGGTGCCAAGAGATTACAACTTCTTCATGGAGAACCACCAGGACACCTTCGACCTCAATTTTGAAGACCTCTTCCATATGTTCAACCTCTACAGGCTCGACACCACGATGGTCAGGCTATGGGCTCTCTATCAAGCCCAAGAGTGCAGACGTCTACAGGACTCCAATATCGGGATAGTCGATCCGATATGCATGAACGAAGGCTACGCTGATACCACGGACGGTCGAGACTTTCTACAAGAATATCTATCGCGTGTCTTCATCGTGCATAAGGACAAGGAGTACATACTAGCCCCCTACAACCCTCCGTAAGTCCTTTAACTCAGCACCGTATGAATTTTTTTGTTTTTTACGCATGTATCTCCGCCTTCTTACGTTCATTTGTTCACATTGACGCAGCGACCACTGGGTCTCATTGTGATAGTTTCCAAGCTGGGCCAAGGCATTCTACTTCGACTCCGATGCGCAGAAGAGATCGAACTTCAAAAATATCGCTGACATTTTGGATGCAGCCTTTTTCAGAGCCAAGTTCTCGGGCCATCGAAAAATACCTGCAAAAGCGACAAAATTGGTACACCATTACAAGTTCCCTTGCAGAGTTCAGCCCGAAGGTAGCGTGACATGTGGGTACTACACCTGTGCCCATATGGACCTATTTGTCCGGTACAAGAACAAGCATTGGAAGGATATGAAAGAACTGAAGGCTTGGAGTGAGCTAGGACATCATTTGCTACGATTGGCGTCAGGACTTTGCCCGCATCCAAAGAGTCTTCGCCAAAATCATCAATCTTGAAGTAATCAATCCAATGGGTGAATTCTACGCCGGCCCCCAGTTTCCGAAGCTAAAACTTAAGCGGGAATCAGTAGATTAGTTGTTTAAAAAACTTTATTATGTCGCTCGTCAAATATACTTGTTTTCTTTCATACCTGTGATTAACGGTTACGTGAAGTGTTATGTCATTACGAATAAGTTCTATCAAATTTTATATTTGTGAATATTTCTGAAATTTATGAAAATTTGTGTATATTTGTGAAATTTATGGATGTTTGTGAAATATATGACTATATTTGTGAGAATTGTGAATGTTTGTGAAATTTGTGAACATATTTGTGAAAATTGTGAATATATTTGTGCAATAGGTGCTGAATGGAAATGCACAACAGAAGCTCTACTGACGGGCACTTAACAAACGCCACGTCAGTGGTGAAGCCCGTATGGCCAAGCTGCAGGTGCCCTACCACTGACGGGCGAGTAGAGATAGCCCGTCAGTGGTGAGATGATACCACTGACGGTCGCTGATAAATAGACCGTCAGTGGTGAGGTCCTACCACTGACGGTCGCGTATCACACGACCGTCAGTGGTGAATGGTTTACACTGACGGTCATCGTGCCCGTCGGTGGAGGTCACCCCTCCACTGACATTCCCAGGGTGACGGGCCCCCCGTCCGTCAGTAGAGGGGGTTAAGTGCCCGTCAGTAGAAGCCCGTTCTGCAGTAGTGAATGAGCCCAACATATCACCATGTGATATCACATCATGATTCATGATATAAGTCAACCTCGGCGAGGCACAAAAGGGGTTTTCACTAAATTCTTGCAGGGCTAAGCATTTCTATTTCTGTTAATAATTGAATAACTACTCTAAATAAAACAAGGCATGGCAATATGGATTTATGGTTCATTTTGAAACTGACACTAAAGCATTTGTTAAATACAAAATGACATGTATATTTATAAACGACACAAAATATAATGATTTTGAAAATAAGGATCAACATGATCAAGAACAAGGGAGCATGTCTTCGTTGACTAGTTGGTCTTCTTCTACAAGAACTTATCTTTACCCAACATTGTTGAAGGTTTATCTAGCCCCTAAGTGTGGTTTTGATAATTAATGACAATATCTATGGACTAACAATTATGTTTAGAATTGTTTTGTGAGCTTGTGTTCCATAGATGATGCATGAGGATAGAAGATGGATTCGTAAGGAATGCCATATGATCAAAAGAGATGCATCGAGATCAATGAGCTCTAGGTGATGCTCATGTGATCAAGAAGAAGATTGAAAGAAGAAGACCTCGGAGATGATCGAGGTAGAAGATAAAGGGGAAGTCCATGAGTTGGACTTGAAACGATTGACAATAGAGCATGAAGGCTAAGTCACTTGTGTGGCTCAAATGACTAAAGGTATGCTATTGTCAATACTATTTATGGACTAACCTGTTTACTTTGTGATAGAATGTGTTGGGGTTAGGGTCCATAGGCTCATATGTTGAGCTAAAGGATTTTAACCAAGATGAAGGAGTTCATGTCAATGAGCTCACGATGGTCAAAAAAAGAAGTGCTCATGAGTTGAGCAAAGATAATCAAGACATGATGCTAGGAGTTCAAGAGAAGAACACTAGTTGTGGCTTCATGTGATCGAATGAAGGTAAGCAATTGTGTATTACTTTTGATCACTAACCCTATGCGATGTATGCTTTGTTTAAGTGTGAGGGTTAGTGTGACTCATGGGCATGCAACAAGATGTCGAGTTCATGAAGCCCATGAGAAAATGATATCAAGTGGAGATAGTCATCGAGTTGAGATGTGCAAGTTTCAAGACGAGCACCATGAGAAGATATGTGCTTGAAGCTTGTGGTCCACCGACTAAAGATGGACAAGTGAAGATGATGTGAAGAGAAAGCCTTCTATGCTTGGTGCATGTGGAGCTATCATTTAGACTTCATCAAGCTTCCGAAGATTGAGAGATGATCGAGATAGAAGCGAGGATAAAGATCATCATCGAGCTCAAGTGAAGTTGATGACGAGCATAGAAGAGTAATGAGAAGCGACGGGACTTGGATGGTGTGTTCATCAAGTTCGGCAATGATTGCTCAAGGGAAAGGTATGCCATAGACTAGGGTTTCTAGTTTTACCGGTCTCACAGAGTTTGGTGGGAGACCGGGTTATAGGTTCAATAGCCCTACTATCAAGAGGGGCTACCGGACGTGTAGCGCGATCATATCAGTTATCGGATGCTCAAATCTAGGACGTATGTGGGTCATGTTTTGTCGGGAAGTCTAGATCTTAGTGTTCTAGGTTTCTGTCTGAGTAGAGACGGTCTAACCGGCCTAGTGAGGCGGTCTGACAGGCCTAGCTCTGTTTTGAGCTGCTTTGGATCTGTCACCCGGAGTGTCCGGGTGGTCTTGAGCCATTTTGGGGTGCTCTCGGCCAAATACCCGGAGTATACGGGTAGGCCAAGAGTGTCCAGGTTGGGCCGGAATGTCCGGACGTGTTTTTCCCTTGTGTGCCAAGGGTTCAACGGCTAAGTTGTAGCTGTTGGAGTTTGTGTGTCCGGAGTGTCCGGGGTTGTTACCCCGGAATGTCCGGATGTATTGTTTCCCGTGTGTCTGGAGTCCAACGGCTAGTTTGTAGCCATTGGATTTGTGTGTCTGGAGTGTCGGGGGGTGTTACCCCGGAATGTCCGGATGTGCTGCCGAGCTCCCAACGGCTAGTTTTTGGGAGAGGGGTATTTATACCCCTTGCCCTCCTTGTGGGGGGAGGTTGCTCATTTTGCTTTGTGCAGTGGCTGGTGAGGTGTTAGAACTTGGTGTTCCACCTTTGATTGCTCTCCTCTACTCTCCCAAGCATATTTTGTGAGATTCAAAGTCTTTGTGACTTAGTGAGAAAAGAGCGAGGTGTGAGAGGTGTGTGGTGCTTTGGTAGCCCACACTTAGCGCATTAGTTGCGTGAGTTTGAGCATTTGGCGTCGATTGCATTCGAGCACGTGTTCGGGAGCCTATTACTCTTGGAGGCCACCGACTCCCAGACGGATTGGTGGTGGTGGCTCAGTGATCTCCTCAAGAAGCTTGTGAGGAGGCCCGAGAGATTGTGAAGTGGTTGTGGAGCTCGCCATCTCCGGAGTGGAGGAAGGAGCTAGCCGTAGTGGTCGAGTAGACGCCGGGCGTCCTCAAGGGATAAAGGCTTAAGAGGAAGCCGACTTTTGATCACGAGTGATCGAGCTCTCCAAACGGAGATGTAGGGTATCGGTGGATACTCAAACTTCGGTAACAAATATTTGTGTCACTATGTCTCTTGACTTTCATGCATTATATTGATAATCTTGTCTTGCAATTCATTCTTGCTATATTGTATATCTTGTGTAGAATTGAATTGCTTGCCATTTTGTATTGCTAGTTTATCTCTCTAAGTTTATAATCATACACTTGTTGTTACACTAGTTGAACCTAGTTCTCGTGGTGGATAATCTAGTCCATAGCCAATAGTTTAATTCCGCATTTAAATTGGCTTAAATTGATTAGAAGTTTTGATTGCCTATTCACCCCCCTCTAGGCGACATTTTGGTCCTTTCAGTTGTTACTTTCTCTTCGTCACAACGGCAATAAAGTGCAAAGCAAATGAATGTAACTCCAAATTAAATATCAAATGAAAATAATATAAAAATAGGGCTAGCATGGTTGGACAGATGTCAAATAAAAAAGGTGAAGAGATAGGATGGGGGACTATCCAGGTGACTCTTGGAAACCGAGACAAGGTTCAAGATCACTGAAGCTAATATGAAAGATGTGATCTATTAGTCAATAGCATAATACTATTTCACATACAGGATCCATCCAAATAGTTCTAAAATTAAGATGAATCGAGAGGTTGATCTCAACGAGACTAATCATGTTTACACTAATGAGACAATATGCATGATTGGATAAATGTATCAATAGGATGTAGTGTCTGAATGTCAAAGAACTAAGTTAATCCACATGCGAGATTGAGGTAGATGTTCAACTGGAAATAGGATATGGTCGACAATGACCAAAGCACAACCATATGATCATACATGGACACCTAGCATACTAGTCAGCAAGAAATGATAATAGGTAACATGAAATTACATATTGAAATAGTGCAGAACATCCAATCACACACCATGCAACAAGCTAAATAAAATAGACATGGTACAAAGATCAGACAAGGCATAACATAGCACCAAACGTATGATCATGTATTTATAATCCCAGAAGAGAAGTAATGAACTATATGACATAAAATATATATGCAAATTATATGAAGTGCATTATGCGATTATGAACTATGCATATAATTTTAATCATACTATAAATGAAGGTTAACTATTATGACTAAATATTTTATACCAGTATTACTTAAAACCGGAAGAAACCATATATGTAATAAGTTTATATCATTGCATAACATCATGTCATAGTCGCACTTAACTCTATACATATATATATCTTATCATGTTATCTACACATGGTGATATTGCAATTCTAACATGCTTATTAAACAATTATCATCATATGTGATTAAAGACACTAACATGCTAGTGAGCAACCCTGTGCCATACGCAATAACAGTCATGTGTGTGTTAGTAGGTGTACATCATACAAAGATCAACTAACATGGGGTATGTCATATTAATATTAATTTAGTAAATATTATGCTTCTAGTTATTATAGGTTATTCGCAATATTAATTTTGGTTATACATATGCATTACACACTATATGTGTACATACATATGATCATGCAATACAAACTTTGTTAAACATGAATAATTTTGTTCATTATACAAACAAGATTGAATAACATGTTGAACCACCTAATATTTAATGGCTATTAAAGCAGAACTACATTGTATATATACATATTATATCCAAATATATAAACATGCAACATATAGCTTTATGAACATGGATAAACCTATTAATGAACTAACATGATTGATCAACATGATGAATACTTCTAAAAATTAACATTATATAAACAGAGAACAAGAACTATACATATAACTATATGAAAGTATAGTCTAACATAAAATGTTATTTAGTTGGGTTATCAAACAATGATGCGAGTGGTTTCGGCTCAAGAGTAATGGCGGAAAAGAATGGCATAATGTACCAGAAGATGATAACATACTAATATAAAAATACGGGTGATGGTGACGTTCGCAACACGAAACGATCAGAACGGGTTGTAATTGGTTCTGGACAGACCGGAGGGTTTGGGATGATGCGTGATGCTCACTTAACGAAATTGTGATCCGTCAATTGGGTTAG
Source organism: Stipa capillata (assembly GCA_019208055.1). Taxonomy (NCBI): domain Eukaryota; kingdom Viridiplantae; phylum Streptophyta; class Magnoliopsida; order Poales; family Poaceae; genus Stipa; species Stipa capillata. The sequence goes on from JAGXJF010000867.1 coordinate 228,488, forward strand.
CAACTAGACACACAAAGGCACAATCCTACCAAAGGGTTTTGGCAAATACTTACCAAATCAACAGCAAAAGGTCGTACAAGATAGACATGATACAGATTGAATCTGGACGTCTGCGGATAGCACGTTGGAGACGGACGCATTCTGACACAAGCCTACATGGATCAACATGAAAATTTACAAAGGTGTTGATAGCAACCCAAGATTCAAATTGACGAAAGGGATTGATGAAAGACTTAACAGATCAACGGGAAAAAAGGTGATAATGCTGATCTGCCGTTCATGTAGTCACGTCTAGACACGAACATCATGACGAAGAACATCGGTTTCCCAGATATTGGACCGTTAGATTGCCTTCAAAATTTTATGGCGATGATCTTAACAATGTTATCTTGAAAAGGAGGTCTGAGGCGACGAGGAAGCTATTCCAATCTAAATGCACATGCAGACAAAACTAGGCACAAACAACACGTCAGTGTTTGGAGCTTTCTCGGTTATTGCGCCATTGTATCTTCACCAAATTTTGTAGAGATTTGTAGGAGGAGGATGCCCATGATCCTACTGAAAGGATCTTCCAAAAGAGTTCCAGAGCAACGGGAATTGCAAAAATATGGAGGTGGTGCGTGCTATTCGCGGCTGCGCGCGAAGCCAGGGTAGGGGTGGCGGTGGTTTGGGGGGGGGTTTGGAGGCTAGGGTTTCATGAGAAATTGGTGTGGGGTGTGAGGAAAAATGAGGGGGTTGTGGGAGTATTTATAGGAGGGTGAGGGGAGGACTTTGATTCAAATTTGAGTTGGATAAAGATGGCGGCAGTGGCGGTGCGAGCGGAGGGAGCGGCGATGGTGCGGAGGCGACCTAGGCTAGGGTGGCTGCCCAAGGGAAGAAGGAGGGGCGGGGTGCCAGCTGGAGATTGGCTGGGACGGCATGGCCTAAAGGGAAGGAGGAAAACACTTTTTTTTTCAGAAAATCAAAATAAATATAAAGGGACAACAGAGCGAGATTAAATACCAAGCAAACTCCAAAAATTCTGAGAAAAAAATCCAGAAGACATATTCCAAATTCAAAAGCAAACCAAATTCAAGTTGGATTAATTCAAATTAACTCTAGTTTAATTTGTAAATTTCAATTAAGCTTTAATTAATTCAAGAATAAACAACAAAATTTTCTAGCCCTGATTTTGAATAAAATATTTTTAAAAGAGCTCTGAAAATCAGGATGTTACAATTGCACGTCATTTAGCCTAAAATTGTAGTCTTGGAAATTTTACAATTTTAATGAAAAGTTACTGCAATTTTTAGTCTGTAGAACTGCACGTCATTTAATGGAGACGAGGATTATTGAATGTTGACTTAAAAGTTTAAAAAGTGACTAAGAGTTAAGAAAGTTTGAGGCAACTAAAAAATAGACAACCCGTTGGGGGAAGCTACCCCGAATTGACGGGCTTCTCCTTGACGGCGTCAAGGTCCCCCTTGTTGTATCGACATGTTGTGCCTAATGTCATCGAGTTCCGCTGGCATCGCCGGCAATGTCGAGGCCACGCTCTGTCCCGCGGACGTCGAGGCCGCACTCCGTCCTGGTACCCAGGACAACACGTCACCGCAGCAATGAGTATTAGAATATTAGAGTATTTGAATATTCCATAAGGATTCTTGTAAAAAGATCAAAATACCCTTGAGGGTGTGTGGTCGTTCGAAGGGCATAATTGTAATCTCGCCCTTTCTACTCCCGAACCCTATAAATACCCCCCATAGGGGTAGAGAGAGGGGATCCAGATTTCTCAGATATAAACCATAATCCCTGAAATCAATACGAGAGTTTTCATTTCGCCCCGACACGAAAGTTTCCATTTATCCTCGACACGAGTGTTTCACATTCCGTCTCGTCAGTAACGTCTCCGCGCGCCCCCCTCAACAGACACTACACTTGCTCATACTTCTCTGGTACTCCCGGAGGTCAACGTAATAGATTGGGGGTGCCTAAAGTACACTGTCTAGTCCCGTAGCTACGACACTTGGCGCCGTCTGTGGGAATCGAGCAAGAAGTTGTGTCATCTGAGACGCCGTCGAGAGGAGGCCCGGGGACATCACCGACGATCGTAACACACGCGTGTTGGTCTTCAACATCACACGTGATGGTGACATGGCACCCGGGTATCATCAGGGAGGACAAATCCGGCCTTCTGGCTACGGGATGGGCCGGGCCGACTACTCGGAGTCCGACTACAACACGGGGGCGCCTCACCAGCGTGGAGTACAAGACAAGGACTAATACCTGTCCGGCTTACCCGGAATCAGTTGTAACTGAATAGGAAACATATCTCTTAACCCGATCCGGACTCTGTAACCCTACCCTGGTCGGCTATATAAGGCCCGGTAGGGGGCCTCCGATCGGAATCAAGCAACTCGCAAGCCACATCCATCTAAATCTCCATTGTTTCATAGCTCAAGCCCCCTCGAGATCGATTCTCTAGGGCTTGCGGCACTCGGGTTACAGCAATACCAGCCACCAAACACAGGACGTAAGGTATTACCTCTCCGAGAGGGCCTGAACCTGTCTAAATCTTGTCTCCCGTGTGTAGCCATCCTGATTTGCTGTGCTCACGCCTCCCCATAATTAGTATTGCCGGATTAATACTCCGACAGTTGGCGCGCCAGGTAGGGGACGTGCGCATAGATGCATCTACACGAGTCGGGATGGCTTTCATCGACAATAACAACGTCTTCGCCTCGGGATGCATCATGAAATTCACTTTCATGAGCGCTGTCCCGGATCCTGGTCAACTTTTCCAGTTTGGGAAGTTGAACTTCATCGCCGACAAGATCAGCCAGCTCCACCCCTGCTACTCGGCGGCGTCCCGAGTGGCGGGGACTTCATCAGCTCTTCAGCACAGGACTCTCCCTGAGCCTGTGCCCTCGGTCCCTCTCCCCAGGGAAGAGGCTTCGCCGACACCAGATCCGTTTGCTGCACACGACTTCGCACTCGGATCCCGGCTGGTGGGTGCTATCGAATCTCTCCTCCCCGTCCTCGAGTATTACTCGGACGATGATGAAAGCTCTGGCAGCCACCATCCGTCCCGGGAAGTCTTCATGGCCAACGCCGGCTCAGTAGACGGCGTTGATGGCCAAGAGGTCCCCATTGGGGAGCAAACGCCGGCCGAGCTCGAAGCCACTCGACTCCGACTTCTTGCCAAGGAGGAAGAGTTGATCGAGCAACAGACTCGGCTCGCTCGCCAACGCGACGATCAGCGGCGCAACGACGACATGAGGGCTCGTGGACGCCAAGTTCACAACGAGCTCCGCATGTGTGAAAGGGATGGGGTCACGATATTTCCCCTCCCGAGTCACAACATCGTCGCGGCCACAATGGCTGCTCAAGCCATTGACATCCCCGAGGGCAACCCGGGACATGACGAACTTCGGCGACTCCGCGTCCTGCTGGAGGAAACCGCCCTCCAGCATGCCGAGGCTTCAGAAGGACACCCTGGCTCCTCCGCAGGTGCGAGGAGTCGGCACACTACGCCTCCGAAAAGCCCATCGAACATGGGTGGACGACGAGTGAGCCCCGACCGGCGCCAGCCAGCCGGCGCAGTCCATGGGCGACTCGGCCCCGACCGAGATGCCCGTGGCACCATAGACGCCAGAACCCGCGCCCGACAAGACGCGGACAAAAACGCTTGTCAAGCTACACCAGCCCGCGATCGACTCGGACCAAGGAGCCACGCTGACGCAGAAAGAAGCACTCACCACGGTTCCAGGAAAGAAGATCGTGGCAACCACCGCAATGACAGCGGCGCCACCAGTCGGGAACGTTCTCCTCCGACCGCTGGCATGGGATACTCGGGTCCGAAAGCATTCGGACCCCGTATCCGCAGTGTCATCTTCCCGTCGCGATTCCGAGTCACCGGGATCGACAAGTACACGGGTGAGACCCGGCCGGACATCTGGCTGTCCGACTACCACACGGCGTGCAGAACCAATGGTGGGAACGACTACGTCGCAATCCACTATCTGCCGCTATTCTTAGCCGACTCAGCACGAGCCTGGCTCACCAGCTTACCACCGGGTTGCATCCATACATGGAGCGACCTCGAGACCCTCTTTGTGAACAACTTCCAGGGCACTTATAACCGGCCCGGGAACGCGTGGGATCTCCACAGTTGTACACAAGAGGCGGATGAGGCTCTCCGTGAGTACATCCAACGCTTCTCCAAGAAGAAGAAATCCTTGCCCGAGATCCGAGAGGGCGACGTCATTACCGCTTTCTCCAAGGGAGTTCGGAGCAAGGAGCTCATCCATAAAATAGCGCGCAAGAACCCCCAGACTACGCGCGAGCTCTTCGACATAGCCAATAACTTCGCCACCAGTGAAGAGGCTGTCCGCAGTGCCACTCGGGACGACAAGGGAAGAGGCAAGGGCAAGTCGTCTGAGTCCCCCAGTCGGGATACTCACCCCGAGTCGTCCAGAAAGAAGCATCGAAAGCGTAAAAGCGGAGATCTCGTTGCTGCTGCCGACCGCGCCGCGCCGCGCCGTCCTCCGCGCACCAACGCAACTTTCGAAGAGATGATGAGTCAGCCGTGTCACTTCCATGGACCCAAGTCCAATCATCTGACACGCGACTGCAACCTCTTGAAGAATCTGAACAAGCCCTACGCCCCTAATAAGGGCAAAAAGGAACCCCCTCAGGACGAGGGTGACGAGTTCCCGAAAGAGACCGCTTGCTTGATGATCTTTGGCGGACCAAACGGCTACGAGTCCAAACGTCACCAGAAGATCATCGACCGAGAGCTCAACGCAGTGGAACCGGCTGTCCCCAAGTACCTGCGATGGTCCGAGTCCGTCATCTCGTTCGGACGCGCGGATCACCCCGACTACATACCCCAGCCGGGATGATTCCCCTTGGTGGTGGATCCGATCGTTTGCGGCGTCCGCCTCACCAAGGTCCTCATGGACGGCGGGAGTGGTCTCAACATCCTCTATGTCAAGACCCTCGACGATATGAAGATTCCTCGATCCGAGATCAAGCCGACTGGTGCCCCCTTCCACGGGGTGGTACCCGGCAAGATGGCGAGTCCACTCGGGCAGGTCAGCCTGCCCGTCACCTTTGGCACTCCCGACAACTTCCGGACCGAGACTCTCACCTTCGAGGTTGTCGACTTCCCGGGATCATATCATGCCATCCTGGGGCGTCCCTACTACGCCAAGTTCATGGTTGTCCCTAGCTACGTCTATTTGAAGCTCAAGATGCCGGGCCCCCACGGGGTGATCACAGTGCAAAGCAGCTTCCAGCATGCTTACACTTGTGACCTGGAAAACTGCAAACCTCGTCGCGGCCCAGATCGCCGAGGCCACGCTCTCCGATCTCAAGTCGGCCGTGGTTGAGGAAGCACCGCCATCGAAGAAGGCTTCAACGTCGACATCTTTCCAGTCGGCGCGGGACACCAAGTCGATCCAGCTCGACCCTGAAGACTCCTCCAAGACGACGCAGATCGGGACTGTGCTCAGCGACAAATAGGAAAGCGCGCTCGTCAGCTTCCTCTAGGGCAACCGGGACATCTTTGCATGGACATCCTCCGACATGCCTGGAGTTCCGAGGGAGGCTGCCGAGCACTCTCTTAATGTTCGGCCGGATGCCAAGCCGGTCAAACAGCGCTTACGCCGTTTCGCCATAGGAGAAGAAATAGCCAAGCTTCTAGCGGCTGGCTTTATTAAAGAAGTGTATCATCCCGACTGGTTAGCGAACCCAGTTCTTGTTCGCAAAAAGAATGGAAAGTGGAGGATGTGTGTCGATTATACTAGCCTTAACAAGGCATGTCCCAAAGACCCCTTCACTCTTCCTCGCATCGACCAAGTGGTTGACTCCACGGCCGGGTGCGAAATTTTGTGTTTTCTCGACGCCTACTCGGGATATCACTAGATCAAGATGAAGGAGGATGACGAGATCAAAATATCTTTCATCACTCCGTTCGGTGCTTTCTGCTACGTCTCCATGCCCTTCGGACTCAAGAACGCCGGCGCTACGTACCAACGGTGCATACAGCGCTGCCTTCAGTCTCAAATCGGCCGGAACGTGCAAGCCTACATCGACGATGTGGTGATCAAGTCCCAAAAGAAAGAAGACCTCCTGAGTGACTTGGGAGAGACCTTCGCCAACCTTCGAAGATTCAGCATGAAGCTTAACCCCGAGAAGTGTGTTTTCGGGGTCCCTTCGGGCAAGCTACTCGGCTTCCTCGTTTCCAAACGAGGGATCGAGGTCAACCCGGAGAAGATCGATGCCATCCTCAAGATGGCCCCACCAAGGAACCTCAAAGACGTCCAGAGGCTGACCGGGTGCATGGCAGCTCTTAGCCGATTCATCTCCCGACTCGGTGAGAAGGCCATGCCCCTTTACGAGCTCATGAAGAAGTCGGAGACCTTCACCTGGACACCCGAAGCCCAGGATGCCCTGGACGGCTTGAAGAAGTTCTTAACTACCCCCCCGGTGCTGGCGTCTCCCATGCCCAATGAGCCACTGCTTCTATACGTCGCAGCAACTACTCAGGTAGTCAGCACGGTCTTGGTCGTGGAACGTCCCGAGCCCGGTCATATTCAGAAGGTACAGCGCCCGGTCTACTTCATCAGTGAAGTCCTCTCCGAGTCCAAGGCGCGGTACCCTCAAATCCAGAAAATAGCCTATGCGGTTTTCATAACATCACGGAAGCTCGTCCACTACTTCCAGGGTCACCCCATCACGGTGGTCAGCTCCTTCCCGATCTCCGACGTCATCAACAACCGCGACGCCACGGGTCGGATCGCCAAGTGGGCCATGGAGCTCATGGCCTTCAGCATCGTCTATGCTCCCCGCACGGCTATCAAGTCTCAGGCTCTCGCCGACCTCATGGCCGAGTGGACAGAAGTCCAGTCCCCGCCTTCCGTCATCGACCTCGAGCACTGGACGCTCTATTTCGACGGATCTCTGATGCTCCAGGGTGCGGGGGCTGGCGTTCTGCTCATCTCTCCCAAGGGCGAGCGCTTCAAGTACGTGCTACAGCTCCACTTCCTGGCATCCAACAATGTTGCCGAGTATGAAGCTTTGCTTCACGGTCTTCGACTTGCTGCTTCACTCGGGATCCGCCGGCTCCTCGCACACGGAGACTCCAAACTGGTGGTCCGATAGGTCATGAAGGACTGGTCGTGCAGAGACCCCTCCATGGAAGCCTTCTGCCAAGAAGTCCGCAAGCTCGAAGCCAAGTTCGACGGTCTTGAAATTACCCACGTCCTACGCCGAGACAACGAGGATGCAGATGCGCTTACCAAACTGGGATCCAGTCGGGACGTCGTCCCGACTGGGGTTTTCCTCCAGGAGTTGCACACCCCCCTCTATCAAGGCAGACACGACATCTGAGACCGAAGAACAACAAGTCCCGGAGAGTGACGCTACCCAGCAACCTCCAGCAGAGGTCCTCACTGTCACTTCCGACTGGACTACGCCTTTCCTCGACTATCTCCTGCGGGACAACCTCCCGCCGGACAAAACCGAGGCACGCCACATCGCGCGACGCGCCAAGGCTTTCGTCATCATCGATGATGAGCTATACAAAAAGAGCACCTCCGGGATCCTCCAACGGTGCATACCCGACGACCAGGGAAAGCAGCTACTGCGCGACATCCACTCGGGAGTATGTGGACACCACGCTGCGCCCGCATCCCTAGTCGGGAAAGCATTCCGACAAGGTTTCTATTGGCCGACCGCCGTGTCAGACGCGGAACACATCGTCCGAACATGTGAAGGATGCCAGTATTTCGCCCGGCAGACACACTTGCCGGCTCAGGCCCTCCAAACCATACCGCTTACCTAGCCCTTCGCAGTCTGGGGTCTGGACATGGTCGGCCCGTTCAAGAAAGCTCCCGGGGGCTACACGCATCTCTTCGTCGCGGTCGACAAGTTCACCAAGTGGATCGAAGCCAAGCCGGTTGCCACGATAACTGCTGAAAAGGCCGTCGAGTTCGTTCGGGACATCGTCTTCCGATTCGGCGTACCCAACAGCATTATCACGGACAACGGCACTCAGTTCACCGGACGAGCTTTTCTCCAATTCTGCGACGACTTCAACATCAGCCTCGACTTCGCCGCTGTGGCACATCCACGCTCCAACGGGCAAGTCGAGCGGTCCAACGGGTTGATACTGCAAGGCCTCAAGCCTCGTATCTTCCAGCGACTGAACAAATTCGCAGGCAAGTGGGCAGCCGAGCTACCATCTATACTTTGGAGCCTCCGGACAACGCCTAACCGGTCCACCGGTTACACACCCTTCTTCATGGTCTTCGGTGCTGAGGCCATCCTCCCGACTGACCTGGAGTACGGGTCCCCGCGCATCCTTACCTTCAACGAGGCCGAGTCAGAAGAAGCCCAGCACAACGCCCTCGACCAGCTCGAAGAAGCCTGCGAGGTTGCTCTCCTTCGGTCGGCTAAATACCAACAGGCCCTGCGGTGGTACCACAGTCGGCACGTACGCGGCCGCTCCTTCAACGTTGGCGACTTGGTCCTACGCCGAGTACAGACCAACAAAGAGCAGCACAAACTTTTCCCGCCATGGGAGGGTCCGTACATCGTCGCCGAAGTGCTACGCCCGGGGCTTACCAACTGAAGGACTCGAACGGCAACGTCTTCACCAACGCATGGAACATAGAACAGCTACGTCGTTTCTATGCTTGACTTTTTCCTTATGAATGTATCGCACACATGAATAAAGAATTTTCTTTTGCCACATTTCAAAGGCATCTCTTTTCCCGACTGGCCCGCTGCGCCGGCTCATATCGGACACTCGGTTTTGCCGCCATCCTCAAAAATGCTTAAGTACTGTGTCTCAAGTTTAACGTTAACTCTTCGCCTCCGACCGCCGGTCTACGCCACACCCTTACGCTACACGGGACACACACCAACGGCTAATCCCTACGCAAAGGAGGCTACGACGGGTCGGCAAAGAGCAAAAACGAACAGACTCACATACACAGGAACACAAGTCTGTTTCCGATGGGGCCAAAACGTACTACTTAAAACAAAAAGTATTAACATAAGTCACTCGGCATCCCGAGTGCATGCAAATTTCACTCGGCATCCCCGAGTCCTTTACAAAATTTGCTCGGCTAGCCCGAGCAGTTTACATCTACTCCTATCTTCTACAGGTCGGAGCGCTTCAGGAGGGTATCGACGGTGGACTCAACGGACCGCACCATCTCCGGGATGTCCTCGTCCGGGAGATCCGCAGCGTACCCCTCCCCGATTGCCTCCATGTCCAGCAACGGGTAGTGGGACCGCGCCACGGCCAGGACTATGCTGGCCCCCGTCCGTGCGCTTTCCGCCTCGAGGGTCGCCACTTGGTCAGCCACTTGGCCTAGCCGCTCGGCGACTGCTGCGACGCAGTCCGGGGCCGTCTCGTCTGGCCAGACGGCATCGCACGCCGCCTGCCCCGCCTTCAGTAGCGACTCGATCATCCCACGGGATTTCTCGAGGCTTGCTTTCAACTCTGCAACAAGAAGAACATGAGCAACACGACAGGCAAAGCGGGACTAAACTCAAGTCAAGAAGGGCACTTACCGGACTTTGCCGCTGCGGCAGCTTTCTTCGCAGCCTCGGCAGCCGCCTCTGCGTCAGTGGCCCTCTTGGCCGCCGACTCGGCATCGCGCCCGAGCTGCGCCTCCATCTTCTCCGCCAAGTCCGCGTGGGCCTTCTCCGACACACGCGCCGCCTCCGAGTTGGCAGCCTTCTTGGCCGCAGACTCGGCCTCGCGCCCGAGCTGCTCCGCGCGAGCCTTCTCCGTGGACAGCGCTTCCTCAAGCTTCGCCGCCCGCTCCTTGGCGGCGTCCAGGTCCCGGGCCTGGGTCGTCATCGCTTCGAGCTGCGCTCTCAGCCTTGCGACTTCCTCTTCGGCGGCTGCAAAAGACAACCTGTCAGCCTGACGAAAAAACCACGCGGGAAGGGCCAAGTCACTCAGCTCGCTTACCTCGGGACCTGGCCATCTCCTGTGAAAGGCCCGCTTGCATGCCGGTGATTTCTACCCCGTGCTTGCAGGCCATGTCCTCCGCCGACTGCCGTTCTGCGGTTAGTTTGTCCCACTCGGACTTCCGCAGCTCCAAGCGCTCGATGACCGGCAGTCGGTCTTGGAGGAAGGCGGTCTTGTCCAGCGACCGCGGGTACAGTTTCTGCACAAAAGAAAGGACAACACAGTAAGCTACCCGGGAAGATCGTCGAAACCCTCCACTCGGTCCCATGGACCCAGCAGAGGCTCGGGGGCTACACCCTCTGGGTGCACTGTTCGTGCACCCCGAGTCAGACTAAAAAGAAACAACTACACCCTCCGCCCGACTATCCTAGTCGACCGCAGGCTTGAGGGCTACACCCTCTGGGTGCACTGCCCGTGCACCCAGAGTGAAGACTACAAAGAAAAGCTAAGGGCCCTCCGCCCGACTAACTTAGTCGGGCAGAGGCCCGGGGGCTACTCCCTAAGGGACATACTCCTACGAAGGAAGAAATGACTCACCTCCATTAGAGGACGTAGCCTGCCATTCAGCAGGTTGGCACCCTCCTTTGCCGCCTTCAGCAGGGCGGGGAGAATCTCCCCGATCTGGGTAGCGGCATCCGCAGCCTCCTGCCACTCCTTCTCCTCCTCGACGTCGTCGACCGTCGAAGCCAGATCCCCCCAGTCCGCTCCTCGGACTCGGAGTGGCCGGCGTACCAGCTCGGAGCACGGCCTTGGAGGCGGAGCCGCGCTGATCCCCCGCATCGGTGAGGGCGCGCGGGGACTCGCACCCTCAGCCATCGCTACATCCCCGCCAGCATCCGCAGGCTCCATCGACGCCAAAGCTCCAGGCGAGGTCTCCTCTTGAGGAGCGACCGGCGAGGTCAGTTGCGCGCTGGGCTGCTCGGCTGACGGCTGGGGAGTGCCCGCGGACGGAGGCGACTGCGGCCGGGGCGACGAGGGAGTCACCGTAGGCGGAGGCGATGAGGCCCGGGCGTCCGAAGCGGGGGGATCTTCGCCTTGGTTGGACCCTGGGGCACTCGGGGTCGCCTTTGGGACGTCTCCCGTCCTTCGCGTTCTGCAGAGGCAGGATCAAACGTGTCAGCATATAAAGAAAAACGAAGTCGAGTAAGCACTCGGCGAGATACTCACTTGGAAGACCGAGGGGCGGCGAAGCGCTTCTTGGCCCCCGCGACTCGTGGCCCGGCCGTAGCCGCAGTCGGGGCTGGCGAGGTCCCCAACCCGCCGGCTGCCCCGAAGGCAGTGTCGGTGTCTCTCTTCTCCCCCCGGCTGGGGGGGTACGTCATCACCAGCCGCCCGAGAAGCCTTGGCGGCGGCCGGTGCCACCGGATCGGCGCCCGCATTAAAGCCCTCCGGCTCTGTCGACACGGCCCCCGCGCTGGCCGGCGCCACTGGATCGGCGCCAGCAGTGGAGCCCTCTGGCTCCGTCGACACGGCCCCCGCGTCAGCCGGCGCTGCCGCATCGGTGCCCGCGGCGGAGTCTTCCCGCTCTGTCGGAGTGGCCCCGGGTGGCGGCCGGCACTTCCGGGTCTGTCCCAGCGACGGAGTCCTCCGGCCTTGTCGGCACAGCTCCCGCGGCAAGCGGAGCAGCCGAGCTGGCACGGGAGGCCGAGGTGCCCCTCCTGGCCGAGGCGGTGCCCCTCGCGGCAGCAGAGCCGCTCCGTCCCCTCGGGACGGTGCCCGCCGGTGTCGTCCGACTCCTCCTCTTCCTCCTCCTGGGCGGGTGTGCTCGATGGGGGAGGACGGGGCATAATGATCGCCGGTCCCTTCCCCTTGGAGGGCCCGACGCCTTTAGAAGACCTGGCCCCTTTTGAAGGGCCGGCGCCGGAAGAAGATGTCCCCGCCGCCCCCAGCGGCGGCGCCCCGCCACTCGGGACGTCGGCGTACTGCGGCTTGTTCCAAATCTCATCCTCCGGGAGGGGAGCCTTGGAGTTGAAGCCGAATAGAAACTTCACAGAAGCAAAACCCGAATGAGATTCGGTGAAGAAATAGGGAAAGAACTAAAAAGATGCGATCCGGGCACTTACGTCACTTACGATGGTTGATGTAGTGGTCGTCATCTTCGTCCTCCTTCGTCGCTGTCGACCCCTTGAAGACTTCATCTTCAGCCCCAATGTCGACTACATTTTGATCTAGTATCGGCTCTCCTCCTAATCAAAGGAATTAGAATAGAGGGATGAGTATAGAAGGTACTCAATAAGTCCAGGAATAGCAAAGAGGTGTGTTTGATGCACTATCTACTGAGAACGGCAACGTTCTCCAAAAGCAATGCAGTTTTGAAAGGTAAGAGAGTCAAGTTTTAATTTAAGAGACTAATGATCTCATGTCTCACAAGCTGCTAGGATTCCCGATGAATCCCTTTCTTACCGGGTTTGCAGTTCCAACCGGGAACATGGAGTGACAATGCCACAATTCTATACACTCTGCAGAGGTGCGCAACTGTACCCACAAACGAACTTGGTCATTTGTCTGAGTTTGCAAGGCTCATTCACATTTCCACAATCACAGAGCTGTTTCACCGCCCGCTCGGTCATACTCCGCGTTGTAGTCCATACAGGACTACCGGTCCAAATTCCTAATGTGGTTAGCCGGAGTACGACCAATGCCACTTCTACTAACATGATGTGACTATCCGGCTTACGGGTAATATCACCTGTGACTAGCCGTCCCACGGCCAATATCACCTGTGACTAGTCGTCCTACGACCAATATCACCTTCTCGGTAGTCGATCCCACTACCGAGGCCTTGCGTTCCCAGGGGAGTATGAACCTAGGGTAAAGGGTACTTTAGCTCAGCCCCGCCCATACAGGGTATGTGGTAAGCTCGTTCGCTACGGCCCTTAAGCACATTCGATCATTGGTTGCATTAACCTTATATGAGACATTCCCATGTGATGAAATCCACCTTCCAATGTGCTACCCGCACCCTTTTCAGGATTTCATCACCCACCATGCCATCGCCCAAGAACCAGCGATCCAACAACAAAACAACAGTTGATTCATTTTTTAGAAAATAGATTTTGTGCAGGTTGTAGACAAGAGGGAAATTTGGTAAAGCATTCTCAACGGACATGAACAAGAAACTGGACTTGCTTGGTATCGGATTGAAAATGGAGTTCGAAGGGTTTACTTGTGGAACTCCGGCTTCTGGCAAGAAAGTAATAAAGTCCGATAAGGACTAATCCAAAGATTCCAAATATGAATGCAAATGACATGACATCCTATGCATGAGATGATATGTCTATCAACATATTCTAATAGAATTTAGACATAATTCATTTAAACATTCTTTACGAGATTTAGAATTAACTAGAGAAATAACCAAGTTTCAATTATATTAAACTTTATGTTGATTTCAATTTGATTAAATTAATTTCATTATTTATGTCAATTCACTTAAAGAACTAGGTTAGGTTAAAATTTTCCTTTCTAAGGAATATATACTTAATTTAGTTAGACTAATTTATAACTTTATTCAAGTTTAATTTCCTCTTAAGAAGTGAATGCTTTAACTTAGGAAATTCTCAATTTCAGTTTACTCTCTAATATACACACATGCATAAATCTAATCTCTCTATCATTTTATTTTCTTTTACTTTCATTTTTGGAGAAAACAACAGCAATTTTAGTTTTAAATTTCATGATTTTATTTCATTCATTTCCTTTTTTTCCTTTATTCATCATTATAATAGGTCCAATTGGCCTAAATCCTAAACTACCCTAATCCCTCACTCTCTCATCTCTCTCTTTCCTCCTGCCGCACCCGACTGGTCTCTCCGCCACTTTTGTGCTGCTGCCGGACTCCCATTCGCCGCCGGCTCCTCTTGAACTCTCCCCCGGCGCTGCCGGCGCCTCCTCTCTCCGTCCTCAGACAACCACACCGCCTCGCTCCCGGGCACCCCGATGTGCCCCGAGCCTAGGGCCCCTCGCGCCGCCGTTTCTCCATGGTCTCGGACGCCGCCGCCACGGGCCTTGGCTTGCTGCGCCTCGGCCCCTCGGCCTTCTCCGCCGCCCTTTGTTCCTGTTTAAGATCGATGCCGCCCCGGCGCTCCCCTCGGCGCCATTTCTGGTGCTCCACTCGGTGCTGCCTCACTTGGTGTCACCCCGCACAGCACCACTCACCACCGACGCCACCTTTGCTCATGGCCGTCACCGCCGGACGGCGGTGAGTTGACCGCACCGCAACCGCGGTGGTGCACCGTGCCTTAGGTAAGCCCTTCCTGGTTTTCCCCTTTTTTCTCTCAATTCCCCCAATTGGCTCCTTTGGTCCTAGGGTTCTTCACTGATTTGGTCTGATTGATACTTGAAAATCTAAGGATGGCATGATTTAATTAAATTGATGCTTCAGCAGCTTGATTCATATGTGACCTCTGCTAAGATCTTTGTAATTAAGGTTTATTGTACTTAAATTTGCGATAAGAACAGACTACCCCTTAACTCTAGTTTAATTTTTATCCTTGGTCTGGTATTAGCTATATTGAAGCTAGTTTTATTCATGGTTGCATCAGTTCAAACGGTATATATGCTTCTAGTATGTGTTTAACCTTTGCCTCATTATTTCTCCTGGTGGTTCAGATCCTAAAGGATGCCAGCACTGACTCTTATATATATGCTAGTTCATGTCTTAAGCACGGCTTTGATGCTTAATCTGGTACACTTGTTTTCTGAGGACATGAATCCATTACCAGCTAATATTTTTCCTAAAACTTAGTGTTTATATCCTCCCGGATGATGCCTTGGTTCCAGTGGTCTGGATCTATTGCCATCTTGATTATGCATATCAGTTTACAAAACGAATGAACATGTGCTTTCTTTGATCTTAACTAATTAATTAATTATGCATACATGCTCTAGTCTATTTTTTCAAAGCTAATAAGAGCATGATACTACGCTGGTCGACTAGAGCTTATCCATGTGATTTAGTTGATGCATTCTGTACTGGCTTGTGACATGGATATCAGCCTACTTATGTGCTCAATATGTCTTGCTCAGGAGACTAAAGCTTGGACTCTGTTGTTAATGCTTAGATACTAATTTTTCATCCGTTTGGGAAAAAAGGTTCTTTGATTCCTAATTAAAATGGATTACAGTAAAGACGTGTTGTTGTTATTAGTATACCTAAAAGATTATATATGTATATATATACCTAAAAGATTATAGGTGTGTGTAATGGTTGAGTACTCATCACTCTTTTTACGTGATCAGGTAACCTATTGTTTGCTTAATTTCTATATGTCTTCTTAGGAGTATTTGTTATATACTGCTGCATACAACTCTATCTGCATCTCCACTCAGATCTGATCACGAGCTGCTCACCCCCTAGGCTTAACCCCCTACCGCTATGCATAACATTTTGGTTACCTTCTTCAAATTTATAGCTAAATCATATATATTGAAGATAAGAGCTGATACTACACTAGATATTGGTTGTTCTTTAATTCCCTTTCTTAATTCTTTGCTGTGTTGCTATGATGTTTAACATTCAAAAATAGTCGATGTGAGTAGATATTACTACTTGATTATTTCGGTTTATGCAACTATTGGGTATCGTCGGCGTGGAGACGCCTCTAGCGGTGGTCCGGTTGGACCCCCTTTGGGATTCGGCCGGGGGCGCAGTAGGAATTCTTTTGAGCCGGTGATTCTTTTCTGGAGAGAGGGATATGAC
>JAGXJF010000868.1:0-10456 GCA_019208055.1 Stipa capillata
CCTCAACATTTTATACCTGATTTAATCCCTGAAATTTATGGTATTGATATATTGCTTTGTTTCATCGTTTTTAGCATTTCGGTTTTTGCTTGCGATAGAATCCGGCAATGAGGCATACTACAAGGGTGATCCTCAGTAGGTGCAAGACTCTGAGCAGCAAGGCAAGGATGCAGCTTGTTGAAAATATTCTAATTAATTTATGTGATGGTTGAATGGTTGATGAATGTGCTTTTCTACATGCTTTCGATTATGGATTTTTGATTAAATTTGATGTTACTAGCATGTGTAGGAGTTGCTTGCTGTCCATGACCAGAAAGAATTATGGTGTTAAATTGAGTAAATTAATACTTAAAATCTTAATAAGTTAAATGTGAAAGCCAGGAATTGATACCAATTGAGGGATTCAGTGGGTGGATTTAATCTAGACCGATTTTGGGAGTGTTGCCGAGGGAATTGGGTGGTCATGGTTAGCCAACTATGAACCAACAACCCTCCGAGACACTTGCCATTTGAGGCTAGGGTTGTGTAACCCTTCCTCAACTCCACATTAGCCAGGATTTTGGGTGGTGTAACTCTATCCAGGAGTTTCTTTATGTCAGGTATGACTTAAAGAAGTTAAAATGGAAATGTTGTGATGGTCTTTCACATATGTTCAGATCTCATAATGGACCATATTGGATTTCTTATCAAGTGGTTAACTTGATTTAAATGAACATGCCATGCTAGGCTTAACTTGGGATGAAATGTTTCTGTCATCATTACTATTCCATGCCATGCTTAAGTTAATTAGAATAAGAATAATTAGCATCTTATGAGCACGAACGTACTCATTTGGACTTCCATACCTGCAGGTGATCCTAGCGTAGGAAAATTCTACGATCCCGATCATGTTGAAAATGACGACTAGTTGTTCGGTTTTCTTATCGGTTGATTGTGGGTTTCATGTGGCTTTTGTGAGATTGATATGAGTACCATAATAGGTGTTTTAATTTTTATTCCACTGTTGGACTTTTCTTATGATGTATCTTAAATGGTTTCTGGTTGAGCGACCCACTAGTTGTGATGCGCTAGCCGGCTAGACAGGGTATGGGTGATCGTACCTAGATTTCGAGTGACCCACTAGCTTTAGGGCTAGGTTAGGGTGATGCTACAATCGTTGGGCTCCTCCGGGATCATTGTGTTTACTGGATGTAAGAATGGCACTAAGTCTTTACAGGGAATTTTTGATTTGCATTCAGCTCTTGGTGTGATGTGTGGGTCTTTGCCCAGCTTGCCCAACGGTAATGTATACTCCTGAGATGCGTATGAGATGTTGCTCGGTGTCAGATTGTCCAACGGTGATGGATGCATATATTCTTGTACATATGGTATGTTGAGCAATTTCTCGGGTATTCAAATGATACATCACACATGAGTGGGTTGTAATTCTGAGATCCTCACATTATAAATTTATTTTTTTATTTTAACAATTCCTTGACTTCTCAATTATTTATATTTATATTTTTAATTTTTTCTTAAAGTTTCTTAATCTATTTTTCCCATTTATCTAGAAACTTTTCCTAAAATTTTTACTTTTTTATTTCCCCTATATTGTATTGCTGACTAGGCTCGCGCATGTACAAAACCATTTATGCGTCATCGTTCATACTGCTTTACTGGGGTAAGGGGTTAAATATGTCTGGTATTAAAAGTTAAGGGTCAAACACATTTGGTTTTAGAGTTTAGGAATCAAAACTAAACTCAAGTAATAGTTGAGAGATAAAAATAAAAAATTTCTATTTTGATCGTATTAGGTGTTACAGATATATTAGGATAGAAATTGGTGACAGACGATATGTTGTGTAGCCCCTAATAATACTAGAAACAACACTTATTTGTGAACTTTGTGGTAACGTATGCTTGTTCATGAAGTAAGAAAAGTAGTCATCAACCTGCATCAGTGCTCCACCATGCGAGCATCAGTCGAGGCAGTGTGGACGTTTACTAAACTGTCCCTGAAGGGCTCACATCTAGTACTGCTCGTGATCGTTGCTAGCGCTGAAAAAGTAGCTCAAGGCTCGTGAGCCGTTCGAGCTCAACTAAAAGAATAGAAAATTTATTCGACCAAACAATATAAAATTTATTTAACTAAATAAAATTATTATAATCAACCATTATACCACACGTACGCTAAGAAGTTGAGAATTTTTTTAATTTTGTCACCAGCGGATGTCTGGTTTTCTAGTTTGCCCTTACTTTTTCGCCGGTTTTGTTTATGCCACCTTCTGTTCTCCTGGTTTTGTTTGTGCCATCTTAAGGAAATGAGCTATTTCGTTTTTTTCCATTCCGTCAGTTTTCTCCGGTTTTGTTTGTGCCACCTTAAGGAAGGGACTATTTCGTTATTTTTTTCTATTCCGACAGTTTTCTCTGGTTTTGTTTGTGCCATCTTCCGGAAGTTGCTAATATACCCTCTCTGATTTCTTTCGCCCTATCGGCCACATGACAAATACAGAAGATTTCTCTAAAAAGGAATAAATACAGATTACATGATTACATTAGCAGGCCTCCTGCCAAAGAAAGAAAAAAAAACTATCAGGAAAAAGTGAAGAAGCAGATACATGATCTTACTCCCTGAAATAACATGCTTTGTTACCTTGACATAAACACACTAAGATCTAAATGCATTACATACATACAGCTCTCACAACATTACAACAGTGAGAAAGATACATATTTAGCATTTTACAGTGCTGCATGAGACTGGGGAATGTATAGGAGAAGAAGTGGGTACAGCAGCAACGCGAGATAGGTGCTTCTCCACTCTGGTCACAGGAGAGAAGAGAGGGGTCGCAGCAGAATTGGCCTTGGCTTCTTTTAATATTACTGTAGGAGCCCCCGGTATGGGGACCCTCTCTACAATCTGCTTCCTTAGTATGTCGTGGAGCCTACCATACAGCATCTGTTTGACCTTCTCAAATGCCCTGTCCAGGTTATCAATCTGCCCATATATTTTTCCGTCATGCAAGTAATGGAAAGGGGAAAACCAGTCCTATAAAAAAAGATCTGTTCATATATTTTTGGAAATTCAGCATAATGTTTTAGGCATATCCTCCTGGCGAACAATTCCACTGTGGAAGTTTCACACCTCACAGCAGTCACTCATATGCATGTCAACCATATCCATGTCATTAGACAATGTGGATTTCAAACTTGATCGTGCAACTGTAACCAATACATAACTTCAAAAAAATGACAGGGCGTTATATGGGGAGTGTACTTGCCTGCTCTGTGGCATTCACATTGTACATGAAGAGCCCATAGTACAGATCAAAACTATCACTTACGGTATTCTCCGTCTGTAAGGGTTGCAGGGGAAAAGGTCACAAATATGGTCAGTTAACAAGATCTCAAGAATGGACAAGAGAACATTTTTCATGAATTTCACTAAACGCTACTTACAAGTTGCAGAAGGGTCTCGTAACCCTTGGTGTTGATTGGTGTGGACTTGGGGTTTAGCTGCGCCAAAACTCTGCATCAATCACACAAATAGTTAACATTTTGACTCTACCAAATAATAGGCATGATTTGTGCAAAATAATAATAATGAGTAGATAAGGAAGTAGATGGAAGGCACAATTGGTCAATTGGTTGGTAAATTTGCTCCAGATAGACAATCTATTGCTCACCTTCCGATGGTGTGTGTGATAAACTGACTTCCCGCAGCATGCTGATCATGCTCTGCGCATGACATCTCCACCATCCTACACCCCTGCAAGCAACAGTTTGCACATGTTTCAGTCACTCTCGTCAGTTGCTTCTCCTAATCAAGTAGTCCCTTCATTTATCCAGCGTGAAGAGCAAACAGATTGAATGCTGATCGACCAAATCACCTCCTGCTCAAAGATGCTCAAGAACTGGTTGCACTTGGCCTTCTGATCTCCTTCCTCGGAAAGGCGAACCTTGTCATACACGAAGGGGAGCGTGCTCCAGCCGTGCTTGCCACTCTCCGGCCCAAACATCGGGTGCGTGCAGACGATCCCAAAACCCGAAGGTAGGATCTGATAATGTGCCCACCAAACAATAATGAAGTCAAGCTGATTTATTGGTACCATGTGTTTGGTAGGGCCTCAAATTATAATAAATCAATGTCATTGTTGTTCAAAATACAGCAGAAAGCTATTAATTCTTGGGAGTGTCTATTTCTAAATCGACTGAGAAATAGTTATTTCTAAATCGACGATCTTGGACGTTGATTCTCTGTCCAACAGTTAATTGGATAGTTGCATTTTTTAGAAATTTTGTGCAAATTTAGGTCTAGAGATATACAACTGGTCAGTTGAATATTTTTTTGTATAACTGTATGTTTGATAATGTGCAACTCAATCGACTGAGAAATAACAATTTCTTAGGCAACTAAGAAATAGCAAATCCGTTAATTCTTTACCAATGAACAGTATTCTCTGCCAACCAAGCTTTCCACCAAGCTCAGCTCAGCTCTCAAGTTTTATAGTTTCTACTTATACGTTCGTTGGTATGTGTTGAGAACAATGAGAAGTGTGACAATTGATGTTTCGTTTAAAATTTGAACTGGAGGCAGCGAATTTCATACCAAATAGTATTGGGACCAGTGTGATCAGCAATTCAGCATTCAGCTGCAAAAGACTCTGGTTGATAATTTGTTAGTGTACCTCGAGGAGGAGGTTGCGGGGGAACTGCTTGACGGAGAGCACGTCGGCGACGATGGTGTCGGGGCGGAGCTTGCGGAAGGGTATGGCGCGGACGACGGCCTCCGTGGAGAGGATGGAGCTGCACACCAGCAGCACGTCCGGCTGCTCCTCGCACAGCGCCTCCATGCTCCTATTTTTAGCATTTCACACGGTGATGAATCCCTTGCATCCCAATGAATCGATGGAAGATTGATTCATGGATTGGGTGGTCGGTCACCTGAAGAAGTTAATCCCGCGGGTGGAGCAGTAGGCGGAGTAGTCGGATCTGGAGGTGGCCAGCACGGTGTGGCCCTGCCGCTGGATGCCCCCGGCGATGAACTGCCCGAAGTTGCCGAACCCGATGATCCCCACCCGCAGCGTCGGCGCCGCCGCGGGATTTGGTTCCGTCGTCGTCGTCGATACGGACGGCTCCTCGTGGGCGCCACGGCTCGGGGCGGCGGCCTGCGGCTCCTGTCCATGGTCGGCGGAGACGGTGGCTCTGTGAGGCTTGGGGGTGGCGACGGCCGGTCTGGTCGGGCGGAGGGTTGCGAAGGAGCAGAAGTTGGGGGTGAAGCGGCGTAGCAAGCTGGGCGGCGCAGCGGCGGCGGCGGTGCGGCGACCGGCGGGGCAGCTGAGGTGCGCGAAATAGCGGAAGGAGGAAGCCATTGATGGGTTGCCTACCAAGTGATGTAAGTGATGTGACGTGCTGTGTTTCAACAACCTGATGGGTGTATCGCACACGGCGGAGCGAAATTGGACGTGGTCGGTTGGTGGTAGGCAGGCGTGTTAGGTTGGCTGCATCAAAAATCCGAGTCGGGTCAGCCACACCCTGGTCTGCTGGGGACAACCCACATGAGTCGGGCAAGGCTGTTTTAATGCCTGCACCATTTCAGCCTGGTTCGGTTTAAAATGATTTTTGGTTATCCACATCAGGTGGTTGTAAAGTTTACTGGATATAGACATGATATGTTTAGTTACCTGTATTTAAGATATTGTGCTTATCTTACATTATATACAGTGAAGGTATCAAGCCCTTCTACCATTCAAATCATATTTCTCTCCCTCTCTCTCATTTCATCAGCCATATCCCACATGTCATCAAACATATAACAAGAATAGCATATAGCCATTAGAACTTAGCATAGGTCTCTACTTAACATAGTGAATACTAGTAAGTCTCTACTTAGCATTGCAGTTTAGAACTTCAACAAAATAGACAGAGGGGTTTTCTACATATATAACTATCTATTTAAGTTCATACTATCATAACTACACATCAGTCATTATGCATTGGGAAGACATGACGATCACCAAAGCTTACAACCCTCTCGGTGCATTTGTGATTAAATATGGTAACCTTCATGGAAGAACTGCCAATGCACTTGAACACCATAAAGTCTCCAAGCTGCAGGCCATGGCAAACTGCAATGTGGTACCAACCTGCCTCCATTACCAACTTTCCATCTGTCCACCTCAGCTGCACACACCAGGTGCATCTTGCCCCAGTCCTATAGCTTGATGGTTTTAGGAAGTGGCCCACTAATCCATTGCTCAAAGGAAATAGAAATTCCTTGATCCAAAAGGAAATCATGAAACATGTATTAGCTAATGTGACTACAAATCGTGCACCACTCTGAAAAAGATGATAAGTGGATATATCGTTTACCGGTCTATTCATGGTTAGCTCCAAGGCAATTCTAAAAATGTGAGTATGAACCTTGTCCTCATAGAAGTGCCCAACCCTAGGATGTCTTCCTCTCTCCCTTTGGGTGTTTTCGCTTGGCCAATGGCCTCAACCTTGTTCCTCTTAGATGATCCCTGCAAAATCAGATAGAGAGTGGCCTCATAAATGTTAAAGATCATTTGCACCCTTATTGCACAGAGAAAACCAATATCAAACACAATTAGCTTAAGTTAGGTGGCAGATATTCTTATTAGACAAAAACACATGTCATCACAGACCAAAGGCTGCAAAATGAAACAAGCATAGACTAATAGCATCCAACAAGCATTACTAGTTGATTAGTACATATTTCTAGTCTTAGATGATCACATCCAAATTGTGTACAACATCACCATCACAAAATATGTAAGCACTAGCACTAACTATACCATAACTAGTGCATCACTGCTTGAAGAGGAAGTTCTTAAGCCCTAGCTCCTTATGAGGTGCAATCATTATCAGAAAGTTGACCCTTTGTGACTTGTTGTCCACCAGGTAAGTGAGGGACACAATAAGTTGCTCATCCGTGAAGGTAATCTGTGACATGGCAGCACAATAAAGATCATGGTGCACCTCTTCCACCTTGGTCTCTAAAGGCAGATGCAATTTGCTGAAGTGCACCACTTAGGCTACTAATCAGATTTTGCTCTATATTAGTGGTGGAAGACCCCTTTCTCTTGTTTGTGCCCACAGATGAGCAAGCTTCAAGATTATGCTCATTACTGTCAAGCATAAAGAGAGTTTCATCACCTAAGGACATGCATGTGTCTTCCAACTCACTAGGGGTCCTATAGCCTCATCTCCTAAGGACATGCATGTGTCTTCCAACTCACTAGGGGATCCTAGAGCCTTTCCAAAGATGGTCTCCATCCATGAATAATGCATAATTGGCATGTTAGATGCTCCGCATCCTTGTGGTGTTCCTAAGAGGGGATAAGATGAGACATAATGTAAGATGTAAAGGAGTAGTTACTTAAGAAGATAGGAAGGAGATGAGAAAGAAAGACACATTAATATGGGAATTGTAGTGGTCCTCATCCATGTCAATGATGTGGCCAAGCTCATTCCAGTGTACTCCAATAATTGCTTTTAGTTTGCATAGTCTAAGTCATTTCTTTCTCCACAAGCACTAGTGGGTGACATCAAGCATAGTTCATTCTTCTAGAGCATTAACCATTTTGTTCATCTGAACCTCCTTGTTTGTTGCAATCAGAAGACTCAACCTCCTAAGGAGAAATCCAGAGAGGCAAGGAATCCACTCTTCCAACTTATTCATAGCCTTGTGGCCTCTCTTCTCCCCTACAAACCCACCCCCTAGAACCAACACCATTCTCAGAAACATCAATCACCTCCCTATCCATTGCCTATCATGAAGCAAAAGATGGATGCTATCAGACAAATATTTCTTCCATATACCATAGTGCCTCGTATGAACGACATCACACTCAGCTATTGAATGAGAGTTTGAGTAGTGAACTTCACAATATCTTGGTTGTGGTTGACCTCCCTAGCCTTGCCTTAGTTCATTATGTGGCACTTGATTGTCTTGTCTTCTATCATGATTGTCCTGATAGGCGCGCCCATATGCGTTACCGCACACGCGTGTGTGGTCTTCAAGGTCGAGGTCCTCTCCTCGTGCACGAGGGCATGCCTGATCACGTAGACGATAATCATCTTCTTCACGAGTGGGGCAAGCAGGCAGTGCTGGGTTGATGTCCGAAACATGATGTACTTCTTTCTAACAGTTTCGTCTCTTGTCAATGCCATCATAATAAGGGTCATATATGTGAGAGATGTTTCATGCCTCGGCCCTGCATTATTCTTACCTTCTTCGACACAGGCGTAAACCACTATAATGTCATAGAGTTCCTTGATGGTACTCAGGTTCTTCTTATCTAGCCTTGCTGCCAAGTCTTCATTTATGATCGCTCGACATGCGGCATCGCATATGCTCCATTCGGTGATATCACGTACTTGGGATTGAAGGGAAGTGCTTAGCCTGATTAGCCCAAATTAGAATGCCCATATGTGTTTGCATGACCTCCCCCAAGAAAAATACTTGTTTGCATGATATGATTCTAGAAGAACAAAAATTAACATCGCTCAAATAAAAAAACAAAAATTAACAGAACAATCCAAGACTTAGCGTATCAAAAATACAAAAATTAGCGAACGACAAGGAAAAATACTTGAGAAAAAGTATATACAATGGAAAAAGAAAGGGCAAAAAACATTTAAGAAAAAAGTAAGTATGCAGTGTCTCGAACAAAAAGAAATAAAAAAGAAAAAGAAAGAGGTAGTATATATTCCTTCCAAAGGAGAATATGTTCTTCCATATTTTATTCTCAAGATGTGCTAGCTTAGTTTGTTAGTTCTTGTGGATGAATGAGGGAAGGTCTAGGTTTCAAATCATAGCTCTAGCATTATAATTTTTCACTCAGAAAACACTTCCACCGCCACCTCCCCTCCCTCTCTTCTCCACCGGCCCCATCAGTCGAAGGGGAGAGGTTTGGGTGCTAGGGGCTCTCCCTTCTCTATATACATTATAATATAGCTCAATAGAGACTACCCAAGTGGTGTTGCTACCAAGATGGCATTCCTCGAGCTCCATGGTGCCATCGGTCCTGGGTCGTTGCCGGTGCATTTACCATTGCTTGCCGCCCACGCTGTCCTAGTTGGTGCTTGCACCTGCCTCGTCGATGTCAGCTACCAACTTGTGGTAAGCTCTCTCTCCATCTCCAAGGCCTCCTCAGATCTGTCTGGATTTGAGGCTTGTGTCTCTGTTTTCCTTTTTCATAACAAGCCGTATGATGTTTCCCTGCATTGCTCGCTGGATTTGGTACTCAATCATTTCTCTCAAGGGAGATGCTTCTCTTTTTCGTGCTTTCGATCTGGTTTTGCCATATCTAAGCTCTTGGCAGTCAATTCAAGCTAGTTCGAATTGGGGAGCATGTCTTTTCGCTCTCTGTTTTGGCTCCTTTCCAGTCTTGTGTCAGAAATTTTTGCTCATTGCTTCTTATACGCCAGCAGGAAGCTGGTCTTAGGTGTTGTTCTTGCTCTCCCCGCTCTCAAGATCCCTTCAACCTCCGCCGGAGGCCCTGTTTTGGGTTTTAGATCTTGGCACAGGATGCACAATTATGACATTATCGACTCGACTGCTCCGGGATGCTCCCTACCCATTTTAGGGGTGACTCCTCAGAGACCGGTGCATGATGTTCTCTAAAATCTCTGACACCGACTGACCGAGATCTTTACTGGCTACTCGCCATCTACGCTGCTCCAACACTCTTCGAGTCGGCAGCCTCAACAACCTCCAGATTTCCACCTGGAATCCATTAGAGGCCATCGTCATGGCAGCCCTCTCTTTCGCTGGTGGCAGCTGGTGTTAGAATCTCACTGGTGGTGAGCTTCTTCTTGGTTGGCAAAGGAGACACGTAAGGGACATGTGGCACATCACCTGGAACAGATGGGACACGTGCCTACTGCGGGCTCGTGCATGCAGCCGTGTGGCTCAGGACTGAAAGATCATCTAGGTCCCTAATTGGTTTTGATGGTTAATGGCAACTCAAACTAGAATCTAATGTTTACAATGAGTGTAAGCAGGTTTAAGAGGTTCCAGAAAGAAATGTCATCAAGGAAAGGATGACCACCCAAAAGTACAAAGGTGGTTTCCAGGACAAGGGAATGGCTGTGCTAGGCAGCTGTGCCACAGCTGTGAGGAAGCCGGTGCTTTGCAAGGAGTTGCAAGCAAGGTGATGGTGGCTTGATGCGTCAAGGGCCGTGACTGCAGTTGGTGGCAGGTAAATCTTAGATTTGCTAGTTTCTTTGAGTCCATAGGAAACACCCGTACTATCAAGAGGGATGAAGTAGTAATGATCTATGGAGGTTCTTTTGCTCAATGCTCAGGGTGTTGGACAGTGGCACTGATGCTTTGAGGTCAGTGGCTCTGTATCAACAGTTTTACACAAGTGTGAAACTGGCTTGTGCTAGCACTCTGCAGTGCTAGCAGTAGAAAAACCCTAGAGGTTAGAGTCACCGGTGTGACACA